>JARQZK010002908.1:472500-475000 GCA_030704885.1 Cynegetis impunctata
ATAACGCATCCAGTTTGAAAAATCTACTTATTCAGTTATGATTTTTGTTCCAAATCCAAATAAAAATTACACCGTATGATGTGTAAACAATATTTATTTCCTCTCCGGGGGTCAACCCCCAACCAATTCTTACCAAAACCAATCGCATCCAAGATATACGAAACTAAGTACTTACAAACTTTCAACCCTATTACTAGAAAATTGCACCTTTTATCGTGTAATCAAGATTTATTTCTTCCCCCGGGGGGTCAACCCTCCAACCAATTCGAACCAAAACAACCAAAACCAATGCGTTTTTGCTTCAAAATTACATCCTTCATCGTGTAAACAACGCTAAAATACATAAGTACATACATACATACATACATACATATCAAGGGCGTCGCCAGCCGGTGATTCAGGGGGGGGGGCAGCTGATATATGGAGGAAGGGAAGAGTATGAATGTTGAATACAGTTAAAAGCAAAGTTATTAATAATAGAACAAAAAGAATTTGGGACAAAATATAGGATAAAATAATAATAGAATTAAAAGAATTTGGAGGCAATCAAATTGTCCATTGACAGCTACAAGATTTCAAGAATAAAGTAGTCGGGAGAGATCTTTGTTTATTGAGTTAATTGAAACACAATCTTCGTGGTTTTTTGTGAACTTTTCGAACACTTTATTATGAAACACTTCATTATGAAAATCTTGTTTTTCTAATATATTTTCATCATGGCCAGACCATTGAGACGATATTCCCCCATAGTGCTTCTTAACCAGGTTTTCAGTCTCCTGAGGTTGCTAAACGATCGCTCTACCGTAGGTACACGTTGTGCACGGTAGAGCGATCAAAATTATCAACGCTTTTTCTGTTTCAGGAAAGAAGGTTTTTGCCTCTTTAAGGACATCAATAACGGTTAAATCAACTTTCTTCTCAATACCGATTCCCGAAAAAATCTTATATCTTTCGTGGTTCCCATGGCATGTCGAATGAAAGAACAAAGCTTTCGTGTATTTTTTGCGTAGAATTGCTTATACCCCGGAGTCTTTTCCGAACATTGTCGAACAACCGTCAAATCCAAAACTGACGCATTTATTTGGATTAGGGTCTTCTTTTGTCAGAAACTCATCGATGCTATATGCAATAGATTTCGCATCCAGACCTTTCAGCTCAACAAATCCGACAAGCATTTCTTGGACTTCGTTGGTTTCCTCATCAAAATATCGCAACCCTATCGATAATTGTTCAGTGACAGAAATGTCAGCTGTTTTGACGCGCTAACACACTATATGCTTTCAGTTGCTTTTACTTTCTTCATGAATAGTCTGCCTAATGATCTCTCCACAAATCTAATGAGTTCATTTTAAATATCAACACGATCGGATAGCTTGCATTCTTTTTCCACCATGGCATCAATGTAATTATCTTCTTCAAAAAAAAAATCTACGCATCAATTGCGCAGCTTGTATAAAGTCCCGAGATATACCCTTCGCCATAATGTTTACCTTTCAGAACGGAATCATGCGACCCGCAAAATGTAATGCAGGAAATGATAGATGTTATAATTTTTCTGTTTTCTTTAATAATATACCCTGAGTGTATTTTGTTGCACATATAAAGGCACACTTCCGAGAAGTGCTCGTGAACATCTTGGAACTTACAAAATGCCTTTAAAGTGCTTGAATTTGGCTGAAAAAACGTACAATATTTACAAAAGGATCCTTTTTGGAGCCTGGAATAAGCCAACCATGGAGAATATATTTCCAACCAGGAATAATTAAATTTTCTCTTTAAATTTTTGGCGTCTTTCGCAAAATTGTATGTGCAGAAGGGGGCCAACAGTTTTCCAGCAATTCCTTCCTCTTTTCGGTTGATAACAACGATGCTCGTCCAATAAATCGACTGATGTCATTTTCATTGCAGTCATCTATTGAAGAGTCGGGATCCAAGTCCAGATCTTTGGATGGGTAAGGTATGAGCGGGTCAGCCTCGGAATCATCATAAGGATTTGTACCTATATAAGAGTCCGGAACTAGTTCCTGAGGCTGAGTATCTTCCGTTGTGGTAACCGACCTAGAATCATGCGATATTGTTTCCACTATGTTCTCTTTTTCCTTTTGAACTTTTTCATTTTGTTTATCGCTGTCACTGCTTCTTCCACTAGGCTTTTATCTTTTTAAATTCACTGTGAAACAATATATTTCATATATGTAGGTAGAAGAACGATAACTGGAAAATCTATTTCCTTTTATATACCATACGAAGATTTTCGAATCACTATCCAAACTAACTCCAGTGGGTGCAGAGCAAACTAACTTCAAAGTTGAAAAATCTGTACTAAAAATGGTTCATTCTGATGGATATCAAAGCAAACAACTTTTAGTATAGGTTTTTCAACTTTTACAGACTATCAAAAACAACACAGTTTATAGCAATGCTGGCCATAACGATAGCCAACAACGTAGAGAATGATTCGACAAAAGATTACAATTATGGAAACCGCAAACGCTCGCGT
>JARQZK010002908.1:477500-480000 GCA_030704885.1 Cynegetis impunctata
CACTCTTTTGCAATTGTGTGATTATTTCATATCAAAACCTCGACATTTTCAACGTGAAATAATAAATCTAAAGGGATTTTGCACCTTCACAACCCCCCAAATTGAGTGAGGGTGTTGGAAATTTGTACATGGTTGCAGCTTCTGCCCAGAAGGTTGAAATTTGGTACGTGGTTTAAGGTGATATTCAGGTACGATTCTTTGTGGTTTTTAACTAAACCGCGCTGCACTTCGTAGAGACTTTATTCTGTTCTAATCGTATCTCGAACTGCTTCTATCAATATGGAGATCGCGAAATTTATTTTTCGATAAAATAAATTATTTTCTTCGTAGTTCGGTTTGTTATTGAAGCATATCCATTAGTTTTTCAAACTATAATTTCTTCCTATTGAATTGCATCTCGATGTGATATAATTCGAGATAAATACTTCCTAAGTGACGGCGCTATGCTGCTTGCGCGTTTTTTTATTACGGAGCCATCATAAATGAACAAATCATTTGAAAATATAACATGCAAATGAGTATCAGTGCATGACTAGAATGCTGAAAATTATCAGAGAAGAAACAGTCGTTCACTTTAACATACCTATGTGGAGTTCTAGGTTTTAATTCCGGCATTGCAGGGGGTCCCCAAGGTGTATCTAATGCCAACTCTATTGCTGCCATCGACTCTTGGTGGAGGTCCATAACTATATGTGAAAAGGGTCGATTTTGTTGTTTTTTCTTACAGTACTCAGATATAACCTGTGATAAATATTAAAAAAATTATTGCAATTTACGTTTAAATGTAGTAGGAACATTTTAAAGAATAGCACAAGTATTCAAGATTACAAACAAGCATGAATTTTATTTTCCACCCCATTTCAGTTAGGACGTTTGAGTAACAGAGAAAAGGTAATCGAAACTAATTTGTTTGAATAATATAGGAAGAAAATGCAACAACTTTCTATTATTTTTTATATATTTCGTTCAGAATAGGTTTTTGGAAATTCAATTCGAGATAATTTTCCAGGGCAGTGATTTTATCTTGGGCATAGAAAAGTTACTGCCATTGTTGGGATTCCGATGAATGAACATTCTGATTATGATTCTGAACAAGTTGTTGAACAAGTTCAATAATGAGCTTCTTATATGTTCGATCTGACCACTCGGAGGAAGAGATAAATTTTCAAATTTATTGTCTAGGAAATATAAGTTTGAATCTTTATTCTTCCTATTCAATAACTTAAAGACTGAGCAAAATGTCATACTTGATTCCAATTAACTGAGAGATCTGCATAATGAGAATCTCACTTTTCATTATCAAAACTACATATATGCTCAGACATTATAATTAGAAAATTTCTGAATGTTTCAACATTGTAATAGTTATTTATGTACCAAGTGCGTTATATAGATCCTAACGTCCGGAGGGTAACATTCGGCCCGAGGGATTAATGTTGCCCGATGGATGTTAGGATCTAGTAACGCACGTTGTGCATACAAGATGTTATTTTTCACGGAGAAATTATTTTATTATAATGAAAAATTGATTTTAAAATTGGTTCATTGCTCCTATACTTTCCATTTCCTTCTCATAGTAGGCACGTCATTTGTTGATATTTTGATGTTTGTGAATATTTTTGTCATCATATTTAGTGAATGTCATTGCTGCTTTCTTTGTGTAGTCTTATGGAAATAATGGAAATGAAAATGAATTTACCCAAGAATATCATAGAAAATGCAGCCAAAGCTGCGAATAATTCATTGCTGGAGAAATCCAGAGTCGTATACGACAAGGATTATGAAGTACTTAATCAATGGAAGTTGCTTCACTTCTCCTCGTACAATTAGCGGGCGTTATGATCCATATGCTCGCTCATTACGCCCTAGGGCATAATGAGTGTATTTATGGCTACCGTATCTAAGGTAAAATCAACAAATAATATACAAGTGAAAAATAAAATATTTCTCAACCACAGCAAATAATTTTAGATACCGCGCACTTTTTATTATGAAATATTTCTGATTCAGTATTCTTAATATATTTCTCAATATTATTGTTAATCTGGTAATCTAGGTTGATATTGTATCACTAAAAAAGTGATTTAAGCTTTGTGCAGTGAAGTTCCATAATATGTTGAAAAGCTTTATTTCAATTTTTCTTTAATGAAAGGATAAACTTGAAAATTTTATAACAAGATAAACTTGAGAAATACCTTGATATTTTCAGTAACTTTTTGTGTATTATGATTTCTTCATATTAGTGAGTGCCTCATCATATAAAGCAGCTATTTAGAAAAAAAGAACTTTATACCAGGCATTTCCAGTGTGAATGACAATAAGTACCGGAATATAAGAAAATTTATTAATACAAAATGAAAAATTTAAGAGCCAGTAATATTTAAGCTACCTAAACTACATGAATGCCCAAGTTTCTACAATCCCTGTCGAGTTCTCTGAAACTCGACGATTTACAAAGAGAACGAGCACATACATATTACTTCATTTAATTTCGCAATCC
>JARQZK010002908.1:485000-492500 GCA_030704885.1 Cynegetis impunctata
GCCGTTCTGATGAGGACCAAAGAGTCCGAAACACGTGTCACGGCTGCTTCATATAAACGTTCTATACCGATAATTCTACTCTACTTTTTTAATATTTTCCCGTGTCTAATTTCTATCTGTTAAATAAAAAGAACACTATTATAATTAATTTCGAACATTACATAGGTAAAGTTTTCTGTAATTTCCCTTGCCTTCTAATAGTAACAATATTGAATGTTAATATTAGACTGAAAGAATTTTTTAACAAGACAGATCAATCTATCTATTCAATTTTTTCAAGTCAATAAATGTCAAAGAATTTTCAATTTTTTTTCAAAAGTTTGAATAAATATGAATGTCATAGTGAAACGATAACTTATTAATTAAATAGAGTTTTTTAAGATACAAACCAGCATGTTATTTATAATAATTATCAAGAGATTATATATATATATATATATATATATATATATATATATATATATATATATATATATATATATATACATATATACATATATACATATATACATATATACATATATACATATATACATATATACATATATACATATATACATATATACCAGGGGCGGCTAGTCAAAGGAGGCTAAGGAGGCTAAGCCTCCTCAATAATATTCCGTGTATCACTAATATATATATATATATATATATATATATATATATATATATATATATATATATATATATATATATATATATAATATTATTTATATTGAATAGTCAGCATTCAGCATATTCATATTAATCAAAGTCATATTATTTTATGCACCTACTTCCTTTCAACCTACATTATATAATATAATTTATTAATTAAGATAGAAGGTATTTACATTTACTGGCATTTCATTCATTTCAAGATTTGTGGCAACGCTGCGGAAAGCTTTAGAAAGGTATATTCTCAACGTTCATATATGCCTGCCACAGAAAAGCAAACTCACACCACTCAAAAACAAATACTCTCCGAATGAATACTTCATTGAAATAGAAAACCAAAACACATGTACATGGCAACACCGATAAAGTCCAGTCTTATAAAATGTCGACCAATCACAACTATAGAATCTCCCTGACATCGAGTAAAGTCGTTGATTGAATCGTAGTATGATCCTAATTCGTACTGTCTGAAATAATGGACGCCGGAATCAGCTCGCGTTAACGCGTATTGTTTTAAAATCAGTTTGATTACTGAAATTAATTTCAAAAATTTCAATGGTGACTTAGTGGAATATTTGTTATCCCATAAATTTAGTGCCCTAAGTTATGAGGATAAAGTTTTGATAAAAACAAAAAAAACCTACACCTGAATTAAACAATTTGGTGCAGCGTAACAGAAAACAAAAACGCGGTTATTATACATTATGAGAGACATCCTCCTGCCTAACCGGATCACAGGTAAAAAATAAATTATTTTGTTGGCAGTGTTTACTTTTTACTAGTGAAAATGTCTCTGTTTGGGGCCGCTTAGGATTTGAGGATTTAATTCTATACCTAGTTGAAAGTGAGGAATTTTTCACCGATAAAGTAACTTTAAATACAGCACGCGGATTAATATCTTACTTACAAGATAAGGAATTTATATATTTTTTAAACATCTTTAAATTAATTTGTGAACAAACAAAAATAGTTTTTCAAAAAAGTTTTCAGATGTAATTTACTCACGAAATCGGCTCAAGTTTCTTTTGGAAGAAATTTCAGAATTTCGTGCAGAAGTTTATTTTAAAAAACTATTTTCTGTATTTCAAACTACTGATGATACGACTCAATTTAGCCCAAAACGAAAGAAATTCAGTTACGCAGATATGGAGCTTCACTATAAGCAAATATTTTATGAAATTTTGGATACTATTAGGGGTCAAATAGAAATAAGGTTCTCTGATTTGAAAGAACTGCATTTCTTCGACTTACTCAATAAAAATTTGTTTACCGGATTTTCGGCTAATTTTCCAGATAACCTTTTGGAAAATTTATGTCAAAAATACACTTTTTTTGATAAGGTGGCCATAAAAAAGTGACCTGTGTGTTGTTTACAATGACAATGAAATTTTGGGGCAAAATGAAAATCATGTGAGGACTATTAAATTTTTTTTTGATAATGATTTGAATCAAGAATTACCCCAAGTTTATAAACTCTTATGTCTAATTGTTTCTATCCCGGTGACATCAGCTTCCGTAGACCGCTCGTTTTCCACTCTTAAGAGAATTAAAACTTATTTACGAAATTCAATGAGCCAGGATCGTTTGAAAAATATTAGTTTGTTGTCTATTGAAAAGGAATTGGTAAAACTTTTGGCGAAAGACCAAAAATTTTATGAGGATATTATAGATCATTTTGCTAACGTTAAAGATCGCAGAATCCCGCTAATCTTCAAAAATATATAATAACTTTTTATTTGCTCTCAACAGCTGTTAAAAAATTCGTTAAGTAGGTAGGTAGGTACCAATTATGTGAAAGAAAAAATTTGATGAATAGATGAATTGATTAATTGGCTGAGAAGAATTTTTGTGAATATTGTAAATAGGAGTTGTAGGTCTCAAGGTAGACACTCGAAAGTGAAAACAAATTAATAGCTTAGGGTGCTTGTTTTACTTTGATTTTCTTTAAATTATATTGACCTTGAAATCCTAAAAATTTTCGCCTATGGTGTATTTTTAACACCTCTTGTAGCCTCCTCAAACCAAAACCTCACGAGCCGCCACTGATATATACATATATATATATATATATATATATATATATATATATATATATATATATATATACATATATACATATATACATATATACATATATACATATATACATATATATATATACATATAATATATATATAATATATATATATATATATATATATATTATATATATATATATATATATATTATATATATATATTATATATATATTTATATATATATATATATATATATACCTATATATATATATATATATATATATATATATATATATATATATATATATATCTTATAAAAGGTTATACCTATTGGGCACTCGGCAAAAGGAGGCTAGATTTAAATCAAACAACCATTGGTCATGAACATCTATATTTCGGTCCTTAGTTTGGGACCTTCATCAGGATGCTAGAAGTCAAAGAACTCACATAGTATCACAACAATCAACTAAAATGTAAGCAGTGGAAAAGCCACACAATAATACAAATATAAAGTTACTTACATGTGACAAGTTGTGAGAATAGAGCGGCGAAAAACGAATGACACAGAGGGAGCATTCAAAAATTATTTAAAAACAAACAAAAGCATAATGACGACAATATAAAAGTGAGATATTGAATCTCTGGAACATAATAATCAACTGAAATTAAAATTAAAAAAGACCGGCTTCAACATGGCCAAGTCAGGTTATGCAGTAATTGACAATTAATGAAAATGGACAGTCTTGACAGACCGACCACAGAAAAGCGAGAAAGAATAAACCACAAAACCAATGGTGACAACAAAATGAAAAACTAACCAAAAATTCAAAACTTAATAAATTTATACCGAGACTGAGCTGAAATTTAAATTGGCAAAACCCTTATTAATGGAAAGAAGGTAACTGTAAATATTGCTAAGACTTTTAATGTCAGATCTCTTGTTAACGGCATTGTCATACTCATTGATATAGCACATTTCCAAAAACAATCTCGTATTATAATTAGATTCAAAAGACAAAACTCGAGTGTTCAAAACACTAAGGACCGAAATATAGATGTTCATGGCCAATGGTTGTTTAATTTAAATCTAGCCTCCTTTTGCCGAGTGCCCAATATAACCTGTTAGTTAGAAGTTACGGCAATACTCCTTGTATTAATTATATATATATATATATATATATATATATATATATATATATATATATATATATATATATATATATATATATCTATATATATATATACATATATATATATATATTATATATAAATATATATATATATATATATATATATATATATATATATATATATATATATATATATATATATATATATATATATATATAAATATATATATATATATATATATATATATATATATATATATATATATATATATATATATATATATATATATATATATATATATATATATACATGTACAACGTTTGACGACAAACTCCTGACGTATAAATAGATCGATCAAAGCCGACTTAGTTATATCTAAAGTTGTTTCGTTTAGCCAGTGAAAGGCATCAAACATTTTAAAAAATGTAATTGTTTCCTAAATTACGTGAAAACCTGTTGATTGATTTTTGATGATTTTTGGTGTATAGTCTAGTACTATAAAGTTATGTTTAAAAAAAGAAATATTCTCAACCACCTGCACATATTAATTTTAGTATTAACAGTAATAAAACAAAGTATGTATTAAAACTATTTTAGTTACCCAAATATAATGAAAACATTAATTAGAGCAGGTTTTCACGTAATTTAAGAGGAACCAATATTTTTTAAATTTTTATGCCCTCTACCGTAAAGTGACTACACGTCCTGATATTGGCGGGACAATCCCGCTTTTTGTAGGATAGTCCCGCGTCCCGCCGATTTTTAAAAATGTCCCGATTTTTGAAAAATGACCTTTCTTATTTGAAATAAACTGTCGAAACATTTTAGCTACAATTTACTAATTACTTATAGTGCATATAATAACTGCTTTGAATAAATTGAAGAATGGGCAGTTCAATTCGAGGATTTTAAAAATTTTCAATGGTTGACATTGAGAAATGAGATTTTTATGGGAATATGTGACAAAATCTTTAAAATATTCTAGTATCCATTTTCCGATAAATGATATTTGGAAAAATGATCTATTTGGGGAGATGTCTGGTAAAAACATATGATACTGATGAAAAAATTTAGATGTTGGTTGTCTGCAACTGTGGAGACAGACAAAAAATGGCGCAGTTATTCCTTCATAGTAAACAAAATAATATTGCTTATCAAAATATTTTGAAAAATTGTAGAGTATACACGCTTTCCCTTCCAGGAAAAAATACAGCAACATAACGTGTTTTTTAGTTGGTATCAATAAAATATGGACAACCGAAAAAACGCAGTTGAACATCAAGACTTTGAAATCTATACTAAGGATAAAATATAATTTGACCAATTCATGTCAATTCATGAAATTTTACAACATTTAACTAAATCTTGATCTGAATCTTATGCAAAGTATTCAGTCAGATCAAAAATAGGACTATGAAATAAAATCATAATTTTTTTTCAATCAAAAATTAATTAAAACTCATAATGTACAAATCATTGTTCCTGACAAATATTTTTATAGTTAGCAATAATAAATACATTTTTGTATATGTATGTATACAATAAATTTTAAAAAAATTATTGGTCTGTTTTCCTAGCTAAATTATAATTTTCATTTCATATCAATTGTCCCGCTTTGTGTGAATTAAAATGTCGTCACTTTACTCTACCGGCTAAACGAGACAATTTTTTGGATATAACTAAGTCGGCTTAGATCGCCGTTTTTTTGGCGTCCGCAGACTGTCATCAAACGTTGTAGGTATACACGTATTTTTAGGACACCTGTATATATATCAGACATCAAAACAATTCGAAAATTATTGTCTAGAAGGTCTAAAACGAATGAAAAAAAACAACTCAAGCACCTGACTTTCGATACGCTGCAGTAGTCTATAATTTCCTTGAAAAATACGACTAATTAATAATAATGACTAACCACTTGCATTTTTATACCATAAACAGTTGAAATGTTTTCAAAATACTCAAATCTTATCAAGAAAAAACGTTAGTAACGAAGTAAAGCTGGCGGAAAGAACGATTGAAATCAATTTACTTCGAGATAAGAAAAGTGATTTGAAAATGAGGCGAAATAAATCGTGTTCAGTACCAGTAAACCTATAAAACTAGATAGGAGTGACTACTTTAAGAAAATAAATATATAAAACTCACATTGTCATCAAGACAAATCAAAAACACAACCATTTAGCCAACTATACCATCAAAAAAATCTCGACTTTGAAACATTCCCGAACGAAATGCAAAATAGCAGGAAATTGGATTTTGGCTGCGCCGTGTAAACACATAACAAATGGATAACAAATAAAACGAACCGATTTGAATCTAACGACTGACAATGGACGCATACCAAACCGCGGTAAGCTCCATTCATGTGCCGAGAACAACGACATTCGTATAATATCCGAAATTGCCTTCCTGTATGTCGATTGACCATTCAATCGAATCGGAAATTGCAACTATCGGGATACATAATAAAATTAACCGAATAGAATTACTCTTTAGCCTGATTGGATGCATGGCTGCAGCCTTTCGTTCAGCTGGGTTTGTCTAAACGTTAATTAAAATCGAAATAATATTACCACTATGTGGGCGAGGTGAGATTAATTGTGAACGCTCTTTTCGAAAAGATTTAGTTGTTCAATGGTGGTAAATCAGGCATGAAAAACGTGCGACCTTCATAGCTCCGTTACTAAGGTCATGTTTTGCCAAATGTTTTGTTATTTTTCACAAACAATTTCTTTCTAACAATTTCCTAACCCTCTAATTTTTGTTATTTCCACAAACAATTCCTTACCCGCTAAGCCATAAAATATGAAGAGATGCACTAAGATAGATAACATGAGAAAACGAATGAAATTTCTACCTACAAATTAGGGTGAGATTTATCATTTGAAAAGCCGAAATAGCACATCTGTCACTAAGGTCATGTTTTACTCTAATTTTTGTTATTTTCACAAACAATTTCTTAACCACCTAAGTGATATGAAGAGATGCACTAAGATAAATAATCTGAAAAAACACATGAAATTTCTACCTACGAATTGTGGTGAGATAAATCATTTGAAAAGCCCTAATAGCACTGCCGTCATTGAGATCATGTTTTGCCCTAATTTTTGTTCACACACAATTTCTCAACCCAAATATATATATATATATATATATATATATATATATATATATATATATATATATATATATATATATATATATATATGGGTTGATCTTTAGTGCCTACTTTCTTATATTATTTAGGTGTTTAGTTTGGTAGAACGATCAAAATGAAATACGAAGTGATAATAATAACAAATTAGACGTTTCTTCTGTATCCAGCATTATTATTTAAAACTCTTTTAAAAGATTTTTTACTGTCGTCCTTCGATGCAGTGCTAAAGCCTATTATTTTCTGAGAAAAAACAACTATTGGAGTTGAAACCGATTCGTTCATGTTTTTTATCCACTAATGAGACAAGTAAAAAATTAATTGAGAGTTTCTTACATTTGACGCGAATGATGTGAAACACATGACCTCTGTAATGAGCAAAGTTTTCGTGAAAATATTGGACTGGGATATTGATTGAAGTGATTTCACTACCTATTTGGTAATTAATTTATATAAGAAATATTTATTTCTCTACGTATTTGGAGAAGCTTGCATCGTGTTATTCAAGTTCAACAGAACGAACGATTGACAGCCGTA
>JARQZK010002908.1:497500-545000 GCA_030704885.1 Cynegetis impunctata
TTTTTCCGTCACGTTTCAAATGAGGAATATTCTTAGAATATCTAACGAAAAAGAGAGGTTTTATTCGTTATCCGAAGATTAATTGCCAGAGAATATTTCAGTTATTTCACTTCGTACAGTTATTTTACGGAGAAGTACAGTTGTCAATTCTATAGTACTCAAAAATAGTATTATTAAATAATATGATTATATTCATAAATTATATTCTGTTCTCAAAGACAATATACAAAAATTTTGAGATCTTATTTAAATGAGAGATTTTTTAGAATCAAGCAGGAAGGAGCCTATATTAATCTTGAGAAAATTAAATCTGTGGTTCCACAAGGTAGTGTTTTAGGTCCGATCCTATACCTTCTGTACACTTGGGATCTACCAGAGCTGAATATTGATACTGTAGCTACTTTTGCCGATGACACGTCTATTCTGGCAGTTGGTAAACATAATACAGAGACATCGAATAACCTGCAAAACGCAATTGATGAATTCAAAAATTGGTCAGAAAAGTGGAAAATAAAATGAATGAATCTAAATCAGAACATACTGACTTTACCAATAAGAAGATAGAATACATTCCAATATATATATATATATATATATATATATATATATATATATATATATATATATATATATATATATATATATATATATATGAATGAACAAGAAATTTCATATGCCAACGCAAATTTTAAAACCGGTCCGGACATATGAAATTCAACTATGCCATTGTGCCAAAAAGAGTAATATCCAAATTATACAACACTTCCAAAACAAATTGCTGAGGGCCATCCTGAGTGCACCTTGGTTTATTAAAAATGAAGATCATCATACGGATCTAGGACTGGAGTATGTAAAACAAATAAGCCCAAAAAGCTGCAGGAAGCCATGAAATAAGATTTCGCCAACACGAGAACATAGAGGCCATTCAGCTCTTGGATCAATCAAACAAGAAAAAACGACAGAAGAAAATGTCATTAGCTAGTGAAAAGATGTACAAACAATGTGCTGTTCAAATAGTGTGCAAGAAAAAGGTGACCTATGAAGAATATAAAAAGCTAAGAGGAAATCACGGGATGTCTCTTTGATTTAAATCGAGGGGTAAATATCTGCCCCAAATCTTGTACACCTTGAATCATTTTCAAGAAATAAATCCTTAATAAATCATCAATAAATCACCGATAAATCCTTATAAATTTCAAGTCAGTGGCAACACTGCCCGCAGCCTCGGTGGATGCGGACAGTGTTGCCAGTATCAATTTGACAGATAGAGGAGCAAGGCGCATGCGTAATACATAAATAGCTGATCTAAATCCTTGGTAAATAATCGTAATTCCTCAATAAATCACCGTAAATCCTCAGTAAATCACCGTAAATCTCCAATAAATTACTAAATCCTCGATAAATCACCGTAGATACTCGTAAACTTTTATTAAATCATCGTAATTCATTCAACGTTGTACACCATAAATCACCAGATATATATATATATATATATATATATATATATATATATATATATATATATATATATATATATATATATATATATATATATATATATTAACTTTTTAATAGCAATAACTGTCCATTGTAGTTCGAAAACCGATCTTGATAAAAAGTTAAAACGTTTAGCCAGATGACCTTCTCTTTGAAGGAATGTTCAATTGTTCAATATTCAACTGTCCCTGTCTCTTTCGAACAACTCAAATATATAACTTGTTCAGCAATGAAAACTTCACCAAATATCAATCAAATCATAAGAATAGAAATGGAGTGAAGCCAAATAAATAGATAAAAAATTATTTGTAAATATAAGTGAAATAAAATGAAAGAAATGAAGCATTCGACACGAGGCCCTAGCCAACCCTCAGTATCATAGAAAAAAACTTCGCAACATGCAACTTTCCAATTAATTATGAAGAAAATGGAAGATTTCGTGAGCAATATTTGATGAATCGAAGCCATAAACATCCCTTAATTTATACTGCTAAATCAACTGAGTTCTAGGGCTTTCAACTGAGTTTTAGTTTATGAAGACTATTAATTAGTTAAAAAGTCTACTTTCACATTATTGAAATCAATCAAAGCATGGCCACTGATGAGATGGAATTTTCTTTGGTCGTTTCAACTTCCGAATTCAATCAGAGAAGCACTAATGAAATTTAATTAGGAAACTTCAGCTGATAGTTCGAGAGAATTTTTCAATTGGAAAGACGAAAGATCTTAATAATGCAATTCCTTCATTTATTTCATAAAAATTTATCCTAGAATTTTACATTCATTCATTAGAGTAGACTCTAGATAAAAAATTTATATAATTGTCTCGAAAAAAAGATTGTTATTACAGTGAATTGTTTTGGAAAAGTTACAGACTAAATAATTTTTTTTCTTTCGAAAGAAAATCGCATGAGATACATCAGTGAACAATCGTTTTTTACGATATGGCGTTCTATGATGGTCAAAATTTATAATTTGCTTTGTGTATTTTCTCCGCCATAAAATTGTTTTATTCTGTTTGAAATCCGGTCTCAGGTGTTCCAGAAGGCATTCTCAAAGCGAACTCTTCTACCATAAATCTGTACATGGCCTACTTCGAAATCGCAACAATAAATAGCACTTAAACTGCTTCAACTAAACGATGTAATTGTCAAGAAGTTACACGTTACGATTCGATAATTTTGTCGCATATCTGACGTAATCCACTCAATATTGAAATTCAAAATGAATAAAAAATTGCTATTTTTTGCAGACGCTATAGAGAGTAGACATAGATATTTTGATTTTTTTATTTATAAAATTCATTGAAACTTGACTGCCACAGATTCATAAATATATTTCGAATATATTGATGTATCAGGTAATGGTTTCAAAAAATATAGTATAGTAGCTGTCCTGCCACGCGTAGCTACGGCTCAAATTTATTCATCAGATATACATGTATAAGTTTTATCCGCAGTAACGTGTGACATTTATATATATAAATATATATATATATATACATATATATATATATATATATATATATATATATATATATATATATATATATATATATATATATATATATATATATATATATATATATATATATATATATATATATATATAATATAAATAATATATATGTATATATATATATATAAATATATATATATATATATATATATATATATATTATATATATATATATATATATATATATATATATTATATACATATAGCAAAATTTTGAATACAGAATGGCGAATGCGCTTGCCAGTGGTTTCCAAACTGTTTGTACCTGCGCCCCCCTTTAAAAAAAATTGCTGCGCCTCCTTGATTTTTCTAACATCATAAATACTCAACTGATATTATAATTTATTCAATGGGCTAAAAAATAATATACAATATTATGAAAAAATATATATAAAAAAAAAATTATTTATTATAAGAAATAATAATTTAAAATAGCTCAAACCGTGGTATCATTGAAGAAATCGCGTTTCTCAGTTCCTTTTCAATCACTATGCGAGATTGACACTTTGTGTTTAAGACAGCTACTGTAGAAAACCCAGTTTCACATAGGTAAGATGTTACAACTGGCAATAAAATTTCTAAAGCTTTGTGTGTCAAAGTAGGAAAATCGTCCTTTACTCGTAGCCAAAACGTAACAATATTATTTTCGGCTTGAAACATCTGCTTTAATGTGCTATCACTAGATAAGGCAATTATCACTTCCTGCTCTGCTGTCGTAAGGCCAAAATCATCATATTTTTCAATCCGAAACGGGTTTCTAATCCATTCATATTTGGACATGTCAAGATCTTTGAAGTAAAACGAGAATTGCTTCCATAGACTGGTCAAATGTTTATTAATAAGAACTTTACTTTCTTCTATTTCATCAGCGAGACAGGTAATTTTAAGAGTGGGAAACATGTCAAAGTTATTAGTTTTCAAACTTATTATCCACAGTTTTCATTTTTTCATAAATGCAGTAATCTTATTTTTTTGCGTAAAAGCATGAATTTAATGCCCTTGCATTGATTTATTGAAAGTACTGAGTCTTTCAAAAATATCAATTAAATACGCAAGTTTTACAAGGAATTTCGTGTCATAAAACAAGTTTGCTTCATCTCTATTATTATCAGTAAGACTTTTCTGGTTTGTACTCGAAAAAACACAGCCGATTTTCATAATTTTTTCACACAACAGCCTTCTACGAAAAAACACTTAAATGTAAATATATGAACGGTGCAGCAGATGTGATTCACAAAATAATTCTCATTAACCAATTTTCTGAGTCCGTCTAACACTTTCAACATGATACATTATGAATAGAAGTCTATTTTCTAACCTCATAACTCGCAAAAGCTGTTTAAAATAAGTATGAATTTTCAAGAAACAAATAATGCAAACCTACAAAAATATAAATAAGCACATAAGAATTATGTGAAAAACCAATGAACAATTAAATAATTACAACTTTGAAACGAGCAGCGATAAAGTTAAATGAACGAATAAACTGATATCAATGAATTAAGATGAAAAATGTTTTTTTGTGCTAAATATTAAAAAAATTACAGTGAGTTCTCATCCATTGTCTTGACCTTTGTTGCTAGCATTTGTTCAAGACTATTGATAAAAATAGAAGAAAGAACACTGTACTGTTATATTGAACACAGCTGGGTACAGCTCTTTTTACATAATTAATTATTTGGAATAGCAGAAAGGCATTGTATTCTTAAATTAGCCTTATAGGCATTTCCTTAAGTAATGAAACACTTCGCCAAAATTATTATCCATTATCTAGCTTGGTTATATTAATGAATTACAAATAAGTAAGAATATAACACAGGCAAGAATGATTCCTATATATATAATATATATATAGTGAAGAATTGATTATAGTTCTTAGGAATAATCTACTATCTACTTGTATATAAACAGGGGTCGCACTGAATACCTAATTAAAAGAAAAAAATTTCTTAATCCTTGTTTATTCAACTTTTTTTATAAAAATTACGAGCTATTGTTACAATTTATTACGGATAAATTTAATTCAAGGATTACAATTATCCAGCAAAATCTAGAACGAAATACAATACCACATCGATGCAGTTTTTTCAAGGCATATAAAAAAATTTCGTATTTTATTCAATAACTAACTATATAGCAGGAACGATTTCACAAAGATATATCTCGGTAAAAGTATTATTCATAGTACATAACTGAATAGAAAATAATGGCATTGGTTTCGTGTTTGAAACCAATCCAATCAAAACGTAAAAATATCCTATTATCTCGCATCTAGTGCTCCCTGTGGTCATCTAATGGGACGAGCGTTCGAGCCAATGACATAATTGGCCGTGTGATTGATTCAATCACGTACGCGCAATCGTTCAATCATTCGAACGAATATGACAGAAGATCATATCGAGATTTGACATTTATCTGTTCTACGTGAAAATGGGTCAGGAGTGGGATTACCGAAACCCTTAATCCATTTCCTGCGCTATTTCGGTGAACAGTGTGAATTTTGAATTTCAAATGTGGGTAGAAATGTCTACATATGAATTATTCGAAGGACCAGGGTTGCTGACCCGGACGAATAAGGGATGCAGGATCGTTTGTTAACAATTTCTCGAGGAATTTCGGGACCGTTTTCTACCAGCGGGTGGGTAAACAATAATGCTCCCTGGAGTGAAAACTGAACGAAAGCAATTATTAACATATCAGAATTGTTAGAACCTTTGTCAGAAACGTGTTATATTTTCCCTGGAAGTATATTTGTTCCTGTTTGGGAAAATTTAATATTGGAGTTTCACAATTTTAATGAGTTATATGTACAATTCTATGGATAAATTTGATCCTAAAATCAATTTATTTTGTTCAATTATTGAAATTAAAGATTAAAATAAATTATTAATTGATTAGACCGATACTTGTGAAAAATTATATTCATACTGAAACAATATTCATAACAATTTGCACATATATTAAAAATTCATGACGCCTACTTTTTCTTCATCAGATGCTGACTAAATACTGGATAATTCTAAAAAAAAATAGATAACACACTTTTTGCATTCGTCCCTGAAGTATGTGTCAGGGATGTGGCAGCTTGAGTTTGGGATTAACTCCTTCAGCCAGATCAGAGGATACACTTGTATGTACAAGTGCACTATGAATGGGTAAGACGGGATATTTATGGAATATAGGAAGTGTGAGTATAGGGTTCAGTGGATTTATACTGGCCCAGCATTCGCCTTGTAAGTTTGCAAGCAGTGACTTACATTACCATGAGGAAACATCTGAAAAAAACTAATGGTAGACCAGTCGACCCCGGGGTTCGAATCCGGGACCTCCCAAATACTAGTCAGCGTACCTGAGTACTCGGTCAAGTAGCTTGGGGTATAATTCTACAGATACAGCCACTTATATACGATCGAAATTATCTAGGAACTAATGCGAAATCTTGTTGTGATTCAAACTTCAAACCAAACCACTACCAGGTACTGCTTTTTTGAACAAGTTAAGTGAAGGAATATTCTGATGTAGTCAGTTCTACCTGATCATTGAGGAGAAGACCAGAATATTTGAATTCATTGATTTGCAAAGATTCTAACAAATTTTATTTTGAATACTCTTTTTTTTTCTTTTTAATATTTCAAAGTACGAGGTACATAAGTAGTTCTCATTCATTAAACGATTTCATAATTAATAAGATTTTATCATCAAAATTACCTTTATTTTCTGAAGTTTTAATTTGAAAATTGCTGAATGTTTTACCAATGTAAATTTTTTTACAATTTCCTCAATTTTCACATTTTGGGGAAAGAAGCGACTTAACTATGAGTTAAATTTCTTTCGTGATTGGATATATTTGAGAAAAAGCTTCTTCGAGCAACCTTTTCGATATCACATTTTCTATAATATCTATCATAGTGTTGAAAGCTGCCATTTTATGTTGAAAGGAGAGCATATAACTATTATGTATGATGCTATCAGTGTGTGATGTTACGTGATAAATTGAAAAATTAAGTTTATTGTTGAATTTTTTGATTGTTGAATCTAGAAAATTAATACAGTTTCCATTTTCGAAGTGAACGTAACAAGGTAGTAGACGATATAATAATTTTTGAAAAAAATTTCAGATCACATGTATTGAAAGTTATTGAGGTATTAGAACGATGTAGAAAGATGGGAATAACTTTAAATGTAGAGAAATTTATGTTTGCTGAACAAGAGGTTCCATATGTGGGTTTCATTTTGAATGAGAACGGAATAAAAGAGGACCCAAAGAAAATTTCATCAATAAAAAATTTTCCAAAACCCGAAAACATTTCAGATCTCAGATCGTTTCTGGGATTAGTGAATCAGTTAAGCCCATTCACACCTGCACTAAGTACCTTGACAAGTCCATTGAGGAATTTGTTAAAAAAAAATACTTTCATATGGAATAATGATCACACCTCAGCATTCAGAAAAATTTGCGATACATTGACTTTACCGCCAGTACTTGCACAATATGATCCAGAATTGCCCACTGCACTTCATACAGACGCATCTCGTTTGAATGGTATAGGATATATTCTAATGCAAAAACATGAAAATGATACATGGAAATTTGTACAATGTGGTTCAAGATACATTTCAGAGACTGAATCTAGATATGCAATGATAGAAATTGAATTATTAGCTATAGTTTGGTCCATTTATAAATGTAAGATTTATTTGAAAGGTTTGGAAAATTTCAAAATTATAACTGATCATAAACCTTTAATAACAATTTTGAATGATTCAACAATAGATTCTATAGAGAATCCAAGACTTCAAAGATTGAAAGAAAAACTAATTGGATATAGTTTTTCAGCTGAATGGGTGAAAGGAAAATGTCATTTCATAGCTGATGCTCTTTCACGCCATCCAATCTCAAAACCAAATAATGAAGATTTATTGGCAGAAGATACATCAGAGCATATGAGATCATTTGTTGTACAGCAAATATCTATTGCCGATGATACAGATCCCATGACAAGATCCTCGCATTTACAAGATCCTATCCTCGAAACTATCAAAGATATCGCACGCAGGGATAAAGATTATCAAAGTTTGAAACATTTGATCAGGAGTGGATTTCCAAGAACTAAAAGTGAACTTGAAAATAGTTTCAAACCATATTGGAATATACGAGATGAGTTATCATTTGAAGATGATCTGATCATTAAAGGATCTCAAATTATAATTCCGAAAATGGCTCGTAAAATGGTATTGGAACGACTTCACGATTCACATCAAGGAATAGAACGCACCAGACGAAGAGCAAGACAAACAGTTTACTGGCCTGCTATAAATAATGAAATATCTAATATGATTGAGAATTGCGAAAATTGTCAAGTTCTCCGACCTTCTGAAAGGAAAGAGCCCTTTATGGGCGAACCCAGTCCAATATTTCCATTTCAAGACGTGTCTACAGACGTGTTCTCATATGCAGGTTATCACTTTATGGTATATGCCGATCGCTTCTCAGGATGGCCAATCGTTTGTCATTATGGCAGAAGAGATCCTGATACAAAGAAAATTATTAATACTTTGAGGACTTTGTTTTCGGACACCGGTATTCCAATTCGATTAAGATCAGATAATGGACCTCAATATAATTCTTATGAATTTGAAAAATTCTTAGATAGATGGAATGTGTCTCATGTAACATCATCTCCATATTATCCTCAGAGCAACGGACATGCAGAAGCCAACGTGAAAGCAACAAAACATTTAGTAATAAAGTGTTTTGAATGCGGAAATTTGAATGAAGAAAAATTCTATGCCGGTTTACTTGAATTGAGAAACACTCCCCGGGAAGATGGACAATCTCCAGCGCAAGTATTGTATGGTCGTCCAATTAGGTCTTTACTTCCAACAAATTTGAAATTTTTTACTAGAAAATGACAAGAAAAAGCCAATTGTTATGATGAAAAGGCATCTAGGAATACAAATTATAAAATAAATTTGTACAACCGAGGTACCAGGAATCTTCAACCTCTTTCCATTGGTCAAATGGTTCGAATATAGGATCCACTGACAAAGTTATGGGATACAATTGGCAAAATTATTGAAGTTGGCAAGAATCGTAATTACAGCATAATGAAACCAAGTGGTCGCGTTATCATAAGAAATAGAAAGTTTCTTCATGCAATCAAAGAGAAAAGGAACGATGATGGGAGAGAAGTAGGAAGTACATGAACTAGGGAGGAGATGTTATATTATGTAGTTATATCTAGTGACTATGAATGACAGTTGTCAATCAATAGAGAAATAATAAAGTCTCTCTTATCTTCTGCAACCGTATTTATTATCATAACAGTAATATTTTTATGCATGAAATGGATGAATATTATGAAGAAGTAGACGAGTACAGCTGTCTGAGGGTTCCAGTAGAACAGAAAAGTATAGCATTAACATATTTATACCAATGAAGAAAACGTTGACGTTATGAATGGTTGTAGACAGCATGTTCTCAAATATCCATGAATACTTCTGCAGACAATCATTACCCATAATTAATCCATTTTTACTACTAAAAATCTGATCATTAAAACTATAAAACTAAAGTAATTTTGTTCCGGACATTATTCTAAGAGTGCAGGAATATCAAATTTCACTAATGGATCAACCATGTTGTTCGAAATGAAGAATTGTATTAGTTTTAATGGATCATTTGGTGGTTTACTTGGAAAACAATTAACAACAACGGCGGATCCAGGAGGAGGGGGGGGGCATGGGGGTCATGACCACCCCCTGAGCTGGTTCCAAACAAAATGATTTTATTTATATATTTGGTCACCATACAGATTTTATGTAACTACATGCCTTTAATATTTAATTAATTTAATATAATGTAATAACTTTGTATGATTGTAAACATTTGGGAACGAACGCATCGAAAATTTGAATTTTACCGCGCCACACTTGCGCGCGCTTGTTTGTTGGAAACGCTTGTCGCACCACCTCTTCACTTTTGCGGAGTTTTGCGTCATACCCCTCGACATACCTCTAGCTGTTATGACAAATCATTCACCACGGTTATGGAATATAAATAGGCTGCCTCATTCCGTGCGTGATACCAAGCTAGTTAGTCGAGTACTTAGCGTACGCTGGCTAGTATTTGGGAGGTCTCGGGTTCAATCCCCAGGGCAGACTGGTCTGCCATGAGGTTTTTGCAGAGGTTTCCTCATGGTAATGTAAGTCACTGCTTGCAAACTTATAAGGCGAATGCTGGGCCAGTATTAAGCCTCTGAACCCTACCCACACTTCCTCACTTGTACATACAAGTGTATCCTCTGTGTCTGGTTGAAGGCGCCCTCCTCCCTGACACAAACTTTAGGGAGGAATGAAACACGTGTGTTTCCTTTTCCTGTCCTTCCGTGCGTGATAGTGATTCTCTGGATGTCTTCGAGAGAAGATGGCAATATGTACGTGTATATGTACAAGTTATTATGTGTTAAATTTTTCAAGTGTACAATAAAGAATAAATATTTTTCAAGTACAGTACTTACGTACATTAATAAAATACCTACTTCTTACTTGTATCTATTGTTATCAATATTAAATTATAAGTTCTTTACTTGACCTAGACTAGACTATGTGACCCCCCCCCTGGCGCCAAAGCTGGATCCGCCCTTGATTAACAACATCCCAAGACATAAGCTTTGAATTCAGAGGCAGTGAACTTACTGTGCTTTATTAATTTTATATACGAATAAATGGAGAACTTCTTATCACAATGCGGTTCTATCCATTTATTGTAATATGAGAACATTGAGCTCCAAGCCATAATCATTCGATTCGAAATTAATCGTAATAAAAATATTGGAGACTTCAAGGTCGATACCATTTCAATAAATAAAGTCGCATGGACAATCCAAAACATTATTTTTAATCGTGATAAATGTTTAAAAAGGCCGTGATTACTATTTTCAGATCTATAAGGACCATACAAGTCAGACATCACTACGAAAATTAAGGTTGTTGCCATTTCACCTCGTCTCTCTTTCACAAGCCTTCGCTAATTGATTTAAAGAGTGCTTTCTGCCCTGTGAAGTTTGATAAGGACGAAGAACAGCCCTGATAAGTCGATACATCAATTTTGACAAAAGTTTTTTATGCTCTACGGAACAAATAAAAGATGATGGATTGAAGTCTGATTTCTTGAAAATTAGGTACACTCATTTTATCACAAAATAAAGAAGTGAACCTTATTGCATGATTACTTCAAACTTATCGTTAACTTTGCTATTTGTTGTTATTAATTATCAACTTTGAAATTTGAACAACAATAAATAAACTATTAACTTGGACTGGGTAAAATGGATTTGTTTTACAAACAGGAGAATTTATGTTCAAATATCCATCGAAATGTTTGGTGAAGGAATTGAAAGAAATTATTTCATCTGAACAAAACTGCGGGAGAAAATAACAAAAAAACAGATAATACACTGCTTCAATACTTCATTAGATTGTCTTATTTGAATATCGAATACTATTTCATTATATATGTATATAATATATAATATATATATATATATATATATTTATATTTATATATATATATATATATATATATATATATATATATATATATATATGTATATATATATATATATATATATATTTTTATATGTATATATATATATATATATATATACATATATATACATATATATATATATATATATATATATATATATATATATATATATATATATATATATATATATATATATATATATATATATATATATATATATATATATCAGGGGCGGCTAAGGAGGCTAAGCCTCCTCCTCAATAATATTCCGTGTATCACTAATATATTATATTGAATAGTCAGCATTCAGCATATTCATATTAATCAAAATCATATTATTTTATGCACCTCCCTTCCTCTCAACCTACATTATATAATATAATTTATTAATTACGATAAAAGGTATTTACATTTACTGCATTTCATTCATTTCACGATTTGTGGCAACGCTGCAGAGGCTTAAAAAGGTTTTCAACGTTCATTATGCCTGCCACAGAAAAGCAAACAACGGTGCAAATACTGCGAATGAATACTTCATTGCGATAGAAAAGGAGAACACATGTAAATAGCAACAACGATGGAACCTAAGTCTCACACAATGTCGACCAATCACAACTATAGGCTTTCGGGTAAAATCGAGTGAATTCGTTGGACATGGACCGTTGTGACTAGTCGTGGACGAAAATAGTTTGTTTTGGTTTTAATTTGGCGTATTGTTTTTAATTGGTGCAGCGTAGCAGAATCGCGGTTTTAATATCAGAAATTATGAGAGACATCCTTGGCTTACCGGATCACAGGTGAAAAATAAATTATTTTGTTGGCAGTGTTTACTTTTTACTAGGGAAAATGTCTCTGTTTGGCACTGGCATCTATGCAGGAATTATGGTAATTATCGATAATACAACAGACTGCCCCGATGTTCTTAAAATTTCGGATTTTAGCTTATTTTGGCCTGAAAAAGCCGAATATGAAGTCAGATTTTGTCGCTGGGTCATCTTTTTTTTTTCAAAAACTTGAGCTGACCTGACTTTTTCTAACCTTACTAACTTAACCTCCGAGTTCATAAAAGTATAAAATTCATGAAATAGATTAATTTTATTATCAAAAAGACAATGTTTCTATTATATCTATAAAAAAATAGATGTCTATACCAAAGAATTTATTAAAATTTTTTTGTTTAGGTCTAAATGTATATTATATTATTTTATTTTGTTGTTATTTTATTAAGTTTTCTATGACTTTTATGACTTTTATGAATTTTATTTTAATCTATTTTTGGGAGGGGCCTATTTTATTTCTGGCAAGAAAAAAGTCTCACCTCCCCGTAGGTTCTTGCTGGGCAACAATTGATGAATTCCTCGAATAGGTACCTATTCAATATTTCAGGGTGCTTGTTTTACTTTGATTTTCTTCAAATTATAAGGCGGTTGACCTTGAAATCCTAAAAATTTTCGCCTATGGTTTATTTTTTAACACCTCTTGTAGCCTCCTTAAACCAAAACCTCACGAGCCGCCACTGATATATATATATATATATATATATATATAGATTATGTATATATTCAATTTTTATTCTTGTACATTTTCATATATTCAGCGGTCAAATCGAATGCTAGGTAAATTCAGTTCAAACTTTGAGCAAGGGAGGGGCGTAGAGGAGCATGAGCAGAAAATTTTCTGATTGATGAAAATCAGTTATGAACAACAAATTCAAAATTCAGCCTTTCAGGCCATTTTGGTGAGTTCACAGAGCTAAAAAACCGGAGTTTGATGGAATCTTGCTACAGAAAACTCCCTCAAAATTAAGTTTAGAGAACTGAAAATTTGTACGAGCATTGAGTTGATGCCAAGGAAATGCCTGTTGACGATATGAAGTTTTTCTCTGGCCGCCTGCATCATGATATAAGTACTTATTATTTTTTCATGGTTTTTAAAGTTTTGCGCACCTTCACAGCTTCAACCAATGAGTTAGAAGATTTAAACTTGGAACGTGTCTTCAGTTGATGTTAGGCAAGTATTCGTTCGGCAAAGGGAACATTGAATATTATAACAATTGACTCCAAGCACCTCACGCTCTTCTACAATAAAAGAAGTTTTTTATTAATTACACTATTCTTAATTCAAATTTATTGAGAATTATTATAATTTTTTTTGTTTGCTTTTTTATAAAACCGATTTTTTTAGTTTTTTTAAACTATTATTTATTATGCCCAGAGATTGTTAGTTGAAATATGATAAATATAATGAATTAACATTTAAAGAACTAGAATGTCTCCACTTACCGGACAAAAATAAATCTTGCAAGGCTTGGACAGACTGACACAAAACGGCCCAAGCCTCGGGTTCTGTGAGACCCGATGGGCGTGCTGTCAAGAGATCTCCAAGATTGGGCGATCGACGTCCACCATATCGTCGATTGGTGTCATTTGATACTTTGAAGCGTTGCATACTGAAATGAATAAATAATTTGAAACAAAACAGTAAAATAATATGCATAATAAAATTATATTGAATTATGCAGAGAAAACTAGTTGAAGAAGAAATATTCTTCAGCAATAGTATGTCCATCTGTATGCGGTAATCTCCGAAACGAATGAATCGATTTTGATAGTAAAAAGAAGTAATTTTCATAGTGACACAGGATGCTTTTTATCCCGAAAGTATTTGGGGTCAATGTGTGAAAATTTAAATTTAATTTTCTTTGTGTTTATCCTCGTTAATTTCCGACAAAGCTTAATCGCTTTTGGCGGGATTTTCATTATCGGTAATCTTTAGGGTTGTTTCATTAAAATTAAAAAACTGTTAAAATTAAGTGGGAAACCATGCGACTGTTTGAGTTCAACTTTTTCCAATATTTTCAACAAACAAACATTCGGATGGTTTCCTGCTTAGTTTTAACAGTTTTTCAATTTTAATGAAACAACACCGAACATTACCGAGATAAAAAAAATTATCTATATTTTTCCCTACTTCAAATTCAACTTTTTCCAATATTTTCAACAAACATTCTTAAAGTATTTCATTGAGAAGTAAGAGATTTTTCAAAAAGTAATCTAGCCTATGTTTAATCTGAAATTTCCCGTAAAATTGTTTGTCTGAGTTCTCTGAAACAGCTGAACCAATTTTGACTGGATTAACATTAACAAGTAGATAAATATCTTGTAGAGCCAAGATACTTTCTGAAACAGGTGAATAAATTTATTCAAAAGATTTTGACGGTTCTAGCAAAAATATCGAAAAACAATATGAATGATACGAGAAACTATCCGTCTGTTTAACTGGCTGTTAAAATGGCTGATCCCTAATCTTACAGCATTTCATTGACAGGTAGAGGATTTTTCAGTAGTTATCTAGCAATTTTTCCTTATGGAAATATTTAGAGTACCCACATAAAAATTTAAAAAATGTTGATATTACTGAAGAAATTTATTATCTGGAATAATCTCTGAAAAAGCTGAAACAATTTCAACCGGACTTCCATTGACAAATCATCGCAGAGTAGTCCTGGCTACTTCTCATTCTGGAAATGATCAAGGTTCCTGTTTCTAAACTGTAGAAATTAGAGTAGAAATTTGAATTAAAACCAAATTACTCACTTCTACATGAACGATATCATATGCACATGCATTTAGTTTTTATAAAATTGAAATTTTACGTTGCAACAACTGCGGTCTCCGTAACCTCATGTTCCAACATGCGGGCATACATCACAAGAGGTCAACTATGCGGTTGAAAGTGTCACACATGGCTTGAAATCATTTTGAAGTTCACAAAACAAATAAATCGTTTATAATTATCTTCTTTATTCAAAAATTTGTAAACCATGTGATTTTCAAATGAGTAGGGTCAAATACTTCTTGTCTGTTTTTTTCTAAATTAAGACATTGTTCAATTTGATTTATATATATTTAAGTAAATTCGATGGACGATGAATCAACTCTGTGGTAGTTCATATTTATATTAAAAATTAAATAATAAGAAAACAACTTGTCTAAAAACCACAAAATGAAAATAACTTTTTATTCGACTAGTTTCGCCGGTTACAGCATTATCAAGACTGAATACATAATTGCAAAGACATCGCTTGAAAATATACCTAAGTATTTCGGTTCGGTACCTGGGGGTGGTAAAATGTAATCGATGGGTCCAAGCTATCAGAGATTTAACAGTGGGGAGTGGTTTAAGTCTAACTGGTCATTAAGAAGAATGTAAATCTTCGAAGATCATTCAATTCGTTGAAAATAATAATTTGCATACTGCCTTTTCGAGTCACAGCAGATTGGATAGAATGATTTTTAATAACAAAATGTCAAAAGTCGATCCAATGAAGAGAACAGGAATTCATAGAATGGACTGTGAAGAATGTAATTCAACATATATAGGTCAGACCGGGAGATGTTTTGAAACCAGGCTAAAAGAACATCTAAAAAACGGACAATCAGCATTTAGGGAACATCTAGAGTCAAAAAAACATAACATCTCATCCTCTTTCAAACCAAAAATTCTTCATTACTGTGATAAAGGTATGATAATGAACTTCCTGGAAGCCGTGGAAATAAACAAGATCCAAAAATCCCATAATTACATTCTTCTTAATGACCAGTTAGACTTAAACCACTCCCCACTGTTAAATCTCTGATAGCTTGGACCCATCGATTACATTTTACCACCCCCAGGTACCGAACCGAAATACTTAGGTATATTTTCAAGC
This sequence comes from Cynegetis impunctata, assembly GCA_030704885.1. Taxonomy (NCBI): domain Eukaryota; kingdom Metazoa; phylum Arthropoda; class Insecta; order Coleoptera; family Coccinellidae; genus Cynegetis; species Cynegetis impunctata. Next base: position 513,778 of record JARQZK010002908.1, read on the forward strand.
GATGTCTTTGCAATTATGTATTCAGTCTTGATAATGCTGTAACAGGCGAAACTAGTCGAATAAAAAGTTATTTTCATTTTGTGGTTTTTAGACAAGTTGTTTTCTTATTATTTAATTTTTAATATATATATTTAAGTCATGAATTAGAAACACTGTCAACAAGACAAGTTAGTGTGGTACACCGATGGATCGAAAAACGACAGAGTGGCAGCGTCTATGGAGATACACACAGCTGCTACATGTACTCGGCTCTGGGAAAACATGCTTCTATTTTTCAGGAACAAACACTGTTGATATACATCGAAAGATGCTATCGTGGTCGGAAAACCTACATATTCTCAGGTCAAGCAGCCTTGAGAGCAACTTTCCAAATCAGGTAAAATATAGTTATGGTAATGTCAACCACATTGAGGTCATATTATTTAGGTTGGATTAGCGTACCAAGATAAGAACATAGCAAAATCATTGGCAAAAATCATAAGAGGCGCTGTCCAATGAAATTCTAAACCTAAATAGGATTCATATGAGGCAGGAGAATATAAACAGGTCACTGAACCATTGGAAAATATGAGGAAGAGCCTATTATATTATCTTCGAATACGATGCCATGACTTTTTTGAAGGCGCAATATTCAGTCGAATACGTCAAAGATAAAATTTCTTCAAGAAGAACCTACTAAAGAGACCAGAGAGGCATCGAATATCTTCACGTGCAAACAAAAGATCAAAAAGCGTGAAGGTTGAGTTGCTGAGATGTAACCTTGACTGGAGAAACTGCAGAAATCATTCCGTCAATGGCAAGTAAGGCTCAATCGTGCATAATTGCTAATTATTTTATAAATTATCAAATGGAAAATATTTTTGATAGCTCATACTGAAAACGAATTTGCATAGTATACGAACCACAGAAGAATTATTGGATACTGATCAGTGTAGGAGATATAAAACTTTAATCTAATCCATGAAAATAATTCGATTGTCCATTAACCAAAATAGATACAACTTTCTTTATCTATAACGATTCAAAATGCTCCATTTTAATACAAATAATCTACATTTGAACCCCAATATCCCCTCGAAATGTTTTGAATAATCAGCAAAAACATTTATTATATTATCTGATTGCTTTCGCTCTTAAAGTATATCTCACACAAATTTGAAAATTATGTATTAGTCAACAACAAAAAAGCACGTTTAAAATGTTATTTTAAAAATATCTGAATTCATTAACTTCTAGATAACAAAAAAGCGTGGTTCTTCATGTTTTCTTACACTCCATTCTGGTTTCAGTACATGCTGCTACATTTTTAAGGAAAACATTATGTAAAATTTAATGATTGCATCGATGCCTGAAGTCTTTCAAGAAAAAAAATAGGTCTTATACAGAATAAATTTTCGACTATCATCGTGCATATAATCAAAAGCTTTTCTCGTTCCACAATTCGAAATAACTGGACAAGTAATTTTAGAAGCAAAGCTACTCGTATTTCTTTTTCTTGAGACGAGCTCATAGTTTTAAGTGTGTAAGATATTAGTGGGTAATTCTTAAATTTTTTTGAAATGTCTTTTATACATAATGTCCTTTTCTCGAAGCTGCTTATTATTTTGTTCCATAATTTACGTTTCAATTCGGAAGAAAGCCAAATTTGACAAATGAATATGTGCAAACTATTAATCTCATACTAAATGTTGTTTTTTATTCGATCAATTTTTCTTCTAGAGAACTGATTTAAAATCGAAAAGTTTCCCTAAAATTGATATTTTTGAAAGTTATGCTGATTGTTATTTTAAATTTGAAATAGTTATTACCACAAATTTTGAATCTACCTTTAAAGCTGACATTAACCCTCTCGCTCACCTTGTCCTCAATTGAGGACAACCTACTTTGGATTTTTTCCTATGAAGTGCCGCTTGCTCTTACTTCTTTGTCACATTGTTCTCACTAGTGGACATCATATACTTCCAAATGAATATATGTGCTGCCATCTACAAGCTGATGGAAAAAAAATTCATTCATTTGAAATATAGGTTTCCGTAGGGTAGCTGTGACAGCAGTGTAGCGCTCTACTGTTTATTTTTTTGTTAGTTATATTCGTTAGACCACGTGTTTGAAAACTGTTTGTTCACGTTCACAATAAGTGTAGACTTGTTCCAAAGTAATTGTGTTTGGTGATTTTTGTGCATATTGTAATCAGCGATTTTTGAAAGTGTGGTGTCCTAATTTGAGGACATTGTGAGCTAGCGATAAACGCAACATCTAGGTGAATATAACATTACTTTCATTTTTTTTCTGCAAATTATAATAAATTTTATACATTTTAGTACTTCGAAAATGGACCATTCATGAAATACCATACCCTGTAATGTTATTTTAATAAAACATATTAATATTTTACCCTCTGAACATATTTCTGAAAATTTTTTGTCTTCCATCAGCTCATGATGTCCTCAATTGGGGACATGTCATAGTGCCCATCAGCTCATGATGTCCTCAATTGGGGACATGTCATAGTGCCCAAACGGAGCATTTTGAAAATCTGAATTTAACATCAAAAATTTTCAAAAAATTATAAGTTGCGTCACAGTAAATTTCAGATTTTTCGCTCCAATAGTTTTAATTCGTGACCGAGAGGGTTAATTCATATTGATATGTTCAATTGAAATTCATCATATAGTTATTATGGCTGTTTACTATAGATGAAGAATGAAATGTTATGACAATTAACTGAATTATAGAACTGAATGACAGAATTCACTAAGGTAAAGTAAATAAAATAAATGTTCTACAAGATAATTAGTTGTAAAATATATTACATATAACAGGAATCTAACAATACGACTAGAAGAAGATATATTCAATAATTACATTTATAATCTGAAGAAGGTGAAGTTTTACCGAAACGTGCGTCATTCGTATAAATTTAATAATTATGACTGAAGAAACTAATTGAAATCTCAATTTGACCTAATCCAAAACTACTAGTATTTAAGTAAAATTGTTTTCTGATGAATGATGAGTAATTGTGAGTAATATTGATTTTTTTAATTATGTTTGATGTACAAAGATTGATTTCTCATAGACGTATGAAATGCCAAATTTGATCGAAATTGTACATTCGCTATAAGTATCAATTTCATATAAAAATAAAATAAATTTAATTCCAAATAAATAAAATGTTAGTTACAAATATTTTAATATCAAATAAAAAAAATACTGAATCATGAAATTGTTGGGATAGTTAAGTATAATAATAATAATAATAAATGGCTAAACACCCCATGTGGGGTTGAGCCGCATAAATGCTTTCTAAATCCGCTTTCTGGGGTGGATCAATCCCCATCATTCCTATAATTTCTCGCTTATTTTCCTCCATAGAGCCCTGTCCTTAGCTTCTTCCTTCCATCCAGCGACACCTATCGTTCTTAAATCCTCCTCCACTTCCTTCAGCCACTTAGATCTGGGTCTTCCTCGCCTTCTCCTACCTCCTGGTTCCCACTGCAGCACTGAGCAGACCATTGCATCCTCTCCTCTTCTCCATACGTGGCCGAGCCATTCTATCCTTCGCTTCTTTATTCGTTTCACTATATCTTCGCCGTTCATTTCCCTCAGTATTTCATAGTTCATCCATTGCCTGTATTCATTGTTATCAACTTTTATTAGTCCTAGGATTGTTCTCATTATTCTTCGTTCCACTATTCTCAATTCCTCCTCTTCTCTTTTTGTCATCGTCATCGTTTCTGCTCCCATACATTCATAACCGGTCTTATCATTGTGTTATAAATTTTGAGTTTAATGGCCCTTGTTAAATAATTTACTCTTTAATAGTTTCTTATTGGCATGGAACGCCCTATTTACTGCCATTCTTTTTTCTTCTATTTTCTGATCTCCGTTCTCCGTTACTGCTGATCGTAACCCCTAGATATTTGAACTTTATCGACTTCCTCAAAATTCGTAATTCAACCCATTTTTATAATTTTGTTTTCACACTGCTTCCCAAATCTCATTATCTTCGTTTTGCTGCTGTTTATTTTTAATCCCATCTTCTCACCTTCTGTTGTTATTTCTAATAGTATTTGTTTCATTATTTCTCGTCGCTTTCGTTACTATGACTATGTCGTTCTGCATATGCGACCATTTGGCCTCCGCTCGTTCTTAAAATTCCCCTTGTTTACGTTTCTCATAACATACTCTAAGGGGCTAAAAGTTGAACAATGTTGTTGAGAGGCCATCACCTTGTCTTACCCCTCTATTAACTATAAAGTCTTCTGTTTCTCCTTTACTCTGTAAGTATACTTCGCTTTTGACTGGTTCATAGTCATTGCAATTAATCTTCTTAACTTAGCTTCTATCCCTGCTTTTTCAGTCCTTCCAATCAAATTTACGCCTTTTGACTGAATCGAATGCCTTGTTGGAAAGTCTATAAATAGCATTTCTATTTCAATTTTATATTCAAAGGCTTTTTCCATTATTTGCTTAATTATATGAAGGGCATCGTTGTGGTACTTCCCTTGTATGAAACCGCATTGTATTGGCCTATTATGCCTTCAGATCTTCTAGCTAAACGCTTCTGTATTATTGCTGACCAGTATTTTATATGCCACATTTAAAGAGTTATACCTCTATAGTTCTTGCACTCCTGTTGGTCCCCTTTTTTATGAATCTGTTACAATTTGTCCAACTTCCCATTCCCTCAACCCATTTTCTCTTCTCTCCATATTTTCCTAATTAACTGTAAAAGTCTTTCGTGAAGCTCTTTCTCCACCGTACTTTATTAATTCAGTATTTATCTCGTCTTTTCCTGCTGCTTTCCCGTTTTTACATTTTTTTGATGATTTCTATTACTTCACTTTTTGTTGGTTCTTCTGTTGCGTTCTCCTCCCTTTCTCTTCATTTTCTTCCTCTATTGCTTATCTGTAGCTGCTTCTGTTAACAGTTCTTCGAAATATTCTTTCCAGATAATTTTATATTGCGTTTCTTCTTGTATCACTTCATCGTTTTTGTTTCTTATTCCTCTAACTTTGCCTTTATATGTTTTATTTTGTTCATTTATTTTTTTATAGAAGACCTTGTGTTTCTTCTATATTTTCCGTTTTTCTATGTGTCTTATTTTTTGTCCGTCCATTCTCTTTTAGCTTTTCTTATAGCTTTGTTACATTTTTTTTCTCATTTTCTTCATATCTTACTCTGTCTTCTGAGATATTCGTGCTGATCCATTTCCTCCTAGACTCTCCCTTTTGCTTTTACCATTTTCGCGACATTTTTCATTGTACCATTCTCTTTTTTTGTTCCGTTATTTTCTTTCCCTAGCTGACTTGCCGCTGAGCTCAGTTACATTTTTTAATGTTTAGACCATTCCAACTCAACATTATCTGTTTCTTCACATTTCGATAACATTTGTTTTCCACCTGCTTCTTCATATTCGTTTCTTATTTTTTCATTTTTTGAGCTTTTCAATGTCCATTTTGTTCGGGTTGTTTTTATGGATTTAATATACTTTTTTATTTTTTGCTTGGAGTGTGGCCGTTACCATGTAGTGATCCGAGTCGGCATTTGCACCTCTGTATGTTCGTACATTCTTTCACCGACGACTGTTTCTTCTATTAATAAGCACGTGATCTTTTTGTGTGCCATATCTGTGATCTGGCGATTCCCATGTTATTTTGTGCTTTTCTTGGATGGGCGAATTTGGTGCTACTTATTATCATATCTAACCTTTCCGCCAAATTGCATAGGCGTTGCCCATTGTTGTTTGTTTTCTCATGAACTGTTGTGTTTACCTGCCACTCTTCCCAAGTATTCCTCTTTCCCTATTTGGGCATTAAAATCGCCAATCAAACAAAATTGTGTCCTCTTTCGGCAGTCTTTCTATTTCTTCTTTGATTTTTTCATATATATTATCCTTCTCATCCTTGTCTGCATTTTTCGGTTGGTGCATATACATTTATTATCGATCGATATTCATAGGTTTTGCTTGTATCCTCAGACAGGCCATTCTTTCAACTTATTTGGTCCTGAACTCCAATATATCATTTCGTAAATTACCCCTTATTATAAAACCTACCCCATATTGTCCATGATTTTTTATCCCCTGAATAATAAAAAACTTTTTCTACTATCCCTTGACCTTTCCATCTTATCTCCTGCAATGCAGCTATGCCTATTTTGTACTTTCTTAGTTCGTCCCCAATCTCCATTATTTTGCCAGGTAGCAACATGGTTCTGACGTTTCCAAGTACATACTTTTATTTCATTCCTTTTTTTTCTCTTTTGTTTTTCTAAGTCTACTGTTATCTTTAATCTTTTCCACTATACTTATATGTTTTTGTTTTTATTTTCACAATTTTTTTTATTGTTTATTTTCATTATATTTGTGTTTTCATAGTTCCCCTTACTACCACTACCATCAGCACCATCCCTTTGATATCACCTAACAACCCTACTCTCATTACTAACATTATAAATGCATTTCCTGCCCCTTTCCCTTACAAACCTTACTATCACTTATATTACTATCTAATGTATAATTTTTATTATTGTTAATCTAAACCTATTTTTCTTTAAATGTCTGTGCCTATTTTCCTGTTCTTTGCCAATCTTGTATTCTTTTTCCACTTTCAATCGTATTTCCTCCTTTAGTAGTTTTTTGCCTCGTTTCTAGCTAATTTCCTTGCTTGTTTCCCATTCACTTCCTGTTTCTTGGTGATCTGTCAGCTACTGTTCTTTTGCCTTATTTTCTGCTTCTTCCTCGCTTTCATCCCCTTCTTCAAAGCTGTGACTGTCATAAACCTCTCCATCTACAATTTAATTTGTCGTATTTGAGAAAAGCCTTTCTTCCATCTTGCCCTTGCTATCTTCAATTGAAGCTATAAACCGTTTTCTATCCTCCTGGACTTTCTTTGAAAAATCGTCATTTATCCATACATTTGTGCCCTTTAGATTCCTTGCCATTTTGATAACTTCCATCTTTTTTTCCAAACTTTAAAAATGTTATGAGTATTGGTCTTTTTTTATTGGCCTTAAACATTCCTATCTTTCGCACCTCACTAGTCTCGCTCTCTAAATTCAGTTTGATATTCGCTTTCTTTAGTATCATTTCAATTCTTGTTTTGACATCATCAGCTTTGTCTTCCTCCCTATCTTCGACTCCTTGTATTATCAGATTTTTTCTTTTCATTTCACGTTCCATTAATTCGATTCTATCGTCCTGTTTTTTCATCTGCTGTCGCAAACACTGGTTCTCCTTTTGCAATTTTATCATTTCTTTCGTAGTGTTTTCCAGCTTGTTTTCGATAGATGTCATTTTAGTTTGTATACATTCGAACATTCTTTTTATTTCACTCATGTTCGCCATTTTGTTATTTTATTTAAGTATAGAATGAAAAATTTTTTAAGGATTCAACATGGAGAATTAATGAATGATACTATATTTCAATGTCTGTAGGTATATTCAAATAACGTTCACATCTTTAATGAACGCATGTGGGAAAATATATTGCAGGAACAAATTATCGTTTCCATAGGGAAATACGATGCCAGTAGGTATGTGCTATTTACGAAGAAATGTAGATATCATCAATAAGGAAGACAATATACTTAGGTGCTCCATTCTCGAAGTTTCGCGATAACAGCAAGATAAATGAATATGCCGGAGGAATATTTATTAGGTGGATTTGAATTCTATGCGTATGCGTGTAGAATACTGTCGAATCAATCTTTGTGTGTATAGCAAAGTATTGAAAGGCTAAAAATGCGTGAGCAGAAGAACTCCGAAATAAAAATAATAAAATCCAACGGTGAAATATAGAAAACGTCAAGTCATCCCGTTTCATAATCTGAATACAGCTGTTTCGATCTTATTAGATCTCATCAGTGCAGTATATTGAACTCGAAGTGAATTAACATATTTCTAATTGTTACCCAATTGAAGTACTGGGAGGCTCATTCGGCTACGAAGATTCTGTAAATTTACACTACTACAGCGTTTAGTCAAATACACACATCAAAAAATGTAAGGTTCAGCGATATTTTCAGGGTTTCGTCACTTGGTAATGGGAAATTCAATACAATTTTTATTACCTACGTAGAACATAATTTTTTGCCACATAATTTATTTATAATTTCATGCAAACTTTGCAAATCAATTGAAAGCTTTAATCTAACTGAAAAGAGTGAAAAATTCGAATTCAGTGCACTCAGGATTCTGAGCGAAAAAATTGTCACTGGTCAATGTCTAATACAGAGTGTGTCCACCGCGATTGTTCAAAACTGCCCTACATCGATTTGGTAAGCTGAGAATGAGGTTATCGATGCTTTCCTGATCACTCATATTCCATTCTTCAACCAGAGTATGGAATAATTGATTTCGTGCCTGGAAGAGAATGTTACGCCTTGAAATTCTTCTGCCGAGCATATCCCACACATGCTCAATCGGATTCAGGACTGGCGATTGAGCAGGCCAATCCAAAACACTTATACCCCTCTCATCCAAGTAATCTCTTACGATCGCGGCGGTATGAGGGCGCGAATTATCATGCATGAAGATGAAGTTTTCACCTACTGCAGCTGTATGTGGAATGACAAATGGTTCTTATATCAGGTCCCTATATCTTAGAGCATTTACAAACCACTCCAGCAATACGAGGTCGCTTCTTCCGCCAATGCTGATACTACCCCAAACCATCACCGTTCCGCCTTGGTAGCTGTGAACTTCCTGTGCAGTCCTGAGTCTCCAAACATTTCCAGGTTGTCTCCATAAACGAGTACGTCTAGTATCTGGACGTTAACCGAATCTCGATTCATCACAAAACAACACAGGAGTCCTTTCCTGGCCCCATTCGATGTGATTTCCATAATTTAGACAAACAACACTACTCAGAATTTTCAATAATTACCATTCGCTGGTCGGATAACATATGATTTGATCTGATGAATAAAACAAGGAACGACATGAAGAAAATGAATGGTCGTTAGAAAAAAGAGGAACACATGCCATGATGTTCAAAATGATAAAAAAGTTAAACAAAGATCTGCAACACGAGAATGTCATGTGGATCTCCAAGAATTAACAAACAATCCCAAAATATGCTTCAATTTTAGATTCTATTGATGTGTATATGATACTAATATATTCGAATGATCGAATTGTTTCCGACGCACTAATAGGTTACACCTAAGTTTCTGATTAATTAAGTAATAAGCTTTCATGATTAGAATACGTCCTTCATCACCGAACTACGTTCAATTAATCTTCCGTATTGAAAATGATGAATATACACAGAACTACGATATCAATAAGTTATTTGTTCAATCAAACTTGATGGTTGATTAGCGACTGTCAGCATATAGTACCTACTGGCTAAACTTGTTATGAGAAAGATAAAATTAAATTTTAGAGAACCAGAGAAATATCAATAAGCAAATAGTTACTTTTCTCAACTAACCAGCGAAGTATTATTTTTCATTGACAACTATGACATTTTTATAGGAGAACTTCTCAAAAAAAAATATATATATAATATCATAATAATTGTTTCATGTCGATCTTTTTTTTCGACTTCAGCAGGAAATATAATTAATTCTTTATACCAATTAGCCGATTCCAAATATTTCCACTTCATTACCTCATTGGAGTGGAAGAGAGGTTGAATATGTATATATATATTGTAATTGAATTACAACATTTCAGTAAAATATATACAGATTCAATTCATCTGTCAAAAACATGAATCCAACACAACGATTAATCCAACAAACTAAAAATTTATAAAACATAGACTATTTTTTGACTTTTCGATTTTCTGAAAACTCAGTTTTCTAACGCAAATGACCTTATTATATTATAGCTGAGAAAAGAAATATATATATATATATATATATATATATATATATATATATATATATATATATATATATATATATATATATTTATATACTAGGTGGGCCAAAAGAAATCACCCTATTGGAAGATGCTCTTATTTTTGCAAATGGCGGCCAATGTCAAATCTGTTTCGACATTTGTGAAATAGACAGATGTAGAATACAGGTAAACAAGCCCTGGAGCGATATCCTCCCCAAAAACGCGGAATAATCGTGTCTATTTTTTTGCGTAACAATTCGTCTGTGGTGTTGGCGCAGCGCAAATTCCGTCGCCGAATTCCCCGGTCTTCCGGCACCGACTGCGCAAACACTGCGCCGTTTGGCCACCAACCTTGAAGAGTATGGGACCACACGAGACGCTGCCAAGAGTGGCCGGCCCCGGAGCGCCCGTTCTGCCGAGAATATCGCCGCTGTTACCGAGGATGTCGAGCTATCGCCAGAAACATCGATCAGACGAAGTGCCTCGTAATTAGGCATCAGCCGGTCGTCCCTAAGGCGAATTTTGGTCTAAGACCTGCGCATGTTCCCGTACAAAGTCCAGTCCGTGCATCTGCTGCTGCTTGTCGACCGCCAAACGCGTGTAACCTACGCCCAAGCCATCCTTAATTCCGAGGACGAAGTGAACGATTTTTCGGCCATTATAATGAGCGTTGAGGCTCATTTCCACCTCAGCGGGTACGTGAACAAGCAAAACTATCGCTTCTGGGGCACCGAAAATCCACGAATGATGCACGAGGAGCCATTAAACCCCCTCAAAGTGACTGCATAGTGCACTGTTCACGCTGGAAGAGTCATCGGGACATTTTTTTTCGAGGACGCCGCTGGTCAAGCAACAACAATGGACGGTGCGCGCTATAGGGCCATGTTAACCTAGTTTTTTCTGCCGCAATTGAACGAATTAGGACTGGAGGACATGTGGTTCCAACAGAACGGAGCAACGGCACACACTGCGAGAGCCACACCCGATATTCTGAAGGCGGCGTTCCCGGGTCGCCTCATCTCTCCTTTTGGCGATTTGCACTGGCCCGCAATATCGCCCGATTAAACTGCTCCAGAATTTTTTTTGTGGGGTGTTTTAAAGTCCCGTGTTTACGTGGACAAACCCGAGATCTTGGAAGCCCTCAAGGACAACATTCGGTACGAGTGCGAGAATCTGTCGCCCAAAGTTCTCGCCGAAGTGATGAAAAATGCCATAAAACGAGCCCGAATAGCAATCAATTGTGACGGCGCCCATTTGGTCGATATCATCTTGTCGACTTGACCAATAAAATTCTTAAGGTTCAAATAAACATAATCAAAAAACAGAATCGAAGTTTTTCATTAAAAAAAAAAATGAGAGCCAACCAACATCGGATGACTCCTTTTGGCCCACCTTGTATATATATATATTTATATATATATATATATATATATATATATATATATATATATATATATATATATATATATATATATATATATATATATATATATATATAAATATATAGATATATATATATATATATATATATATATATATATATATATATATATATATATATATATATATATATATATATATATATATATATATATATATATATATATACGGTGCTTTCGAAAAGTAACGAATAAATTCATTATTTCTGAAATTGAGAGTTTTTCGAAAAAATCCTCCGACACGTCGATTTTGTTTTAAACAAAGGCACTTTTTACCATACGACCCATATTTGTGACGTAATCTTTATTCGAGATATGACGTCATCGACATTTTTTTTAAATGGCGACACCCAATTTCGACCATGCCAATTGAAAGAGCGTGTCATTCCACGTACATATCGTCAAAAATTATGGTTGTCTGATAGTTGCCTTAGCGACCGAGAATGTTTTTTATTACTGTCAGATAAAAACTTAAAATCGTACTTATTCTGGTTTTTATAATTTCTTGACTTCTTATCTTCTGTTTGGCAAAAGCAGTGTGTTTGAACTGTTTATTGAATAGTCACTTTGTCATTTTATAACAAAATGGTGAAATTAACTGAACGAGAACGAATTGAAATTATTCAAATGATCGGATTTGGAGAGAGGATGCGAACCCAACAAGAAGTAGTAGAATTGTTCAATGAAACTCATCCTGGTCGGCGTCCTATTAGCCAAAGCATGGTAAGCAATATTGAATCTAAATACCGTAACTTTGGACATGTTCGTGATTTACCTAAATCTGGTCGACCCTCAAAATCAGAAGAAGATCAACTTAACGTTTTGTTGACAATACAAGACAATCCTCACTCAACACTTAACCAAGTGGCTTCTGATTTCAATATGGCAGCGTCCACAGTTCACAAAATTGTGAAGAAAGAAAAGTATCATCCTTATAAGGTATGTCTTGTTCATGAGCTAAATGAAGACGACTTTGATCGGCGAATTCAATTCTGCGAGCAAATGCAAGAGCTATGCACAAATAATAATAATTTCGTAAAAAAAATAATTTTTTCTGACGAGGCTACATTTTTTTTGAACGGCCATGTCAATAGGCAAAACTGCCGTTATTGGGCTACCGAGAATCCCCGATGGATGATGGAGTATCGTACTCAACATCCTCAGAAAGTGAATGTGTGGTGCGGCATAGTCGAAGGAAGAATTCTGGGTCCCTATTTCTTTGACGTGAACCTAACTGGTGCAAGATATTTGGAGTTTCTTCGAGGCGACCTTATTCCTGAACTAATAAATTTATATCCAAATGAGGAACGGGATCTTCCAAGAAATGACATTTTCTTTCAACAAGATGGTGCACCTCCCCATTATGCAGCACCTGTCCGTGCTTATTTGAATGAGGTGTTTCCGAATCGTTGGATAGGGAGAAGGGGGCCAATTGAGTGGCCAGCCAGATCGCCAGATTTGACACCCCTAGATTACTTTTTGTGGGGGTACTTAAAAAGTAAAGTTTACGTTACTAGACCGGCGAATTTAGAAGAATTACAAGCAAGAATTCGAAGTTATTGACCATGTTCAACAAGAATTTATTAATCGTCTTGGTTACTGTCAGGTAGCCAACGGTGCCCAATTTCAACATTTACTTTAAACATTATGTCATTATCATTAAATTTAGTAAAATTTAAAATGTTTTCTTTTTCATTTTTTTTTGTTATCCTACATACGCTAATGTAATCATATTTTTGACGATATGTACGTGGAATGACACGCCCTTTCAATTGGCATGGTTGAAATTGGGTGTCGCCATTTGAAAAAATTGTCGATGGCGTCATATCTCGAATAAAGATTACGTCACAAATTTGGGTCGTATGTCAAAAAGTGCCTTTCTTTAAAACAAAATCGACGTGTCAGAGGATTTTTTCGAAAAACTCTCAATTTCAGAAATAATGAATTTATTCGTTACTTTTCGAAAGCACTGTATATATATATATATATATATATATATATATATATATATATATATTAATATATATATATATATATATATATCTATATGTATATATATACCTATATATATATATATATATATATATATATATAAATTTGAGCCACACAACAACGCGTTATCGGGCAGCAAGTTTAGTATAAATACCTATTTATTAACATATTCATAACAAATATTTTGGACAAACTTGAATTAAAACATCGTCAAGAATGCATATCAAAGAAGTATTCACAAATTACTACTAATGATTATTGAAATGAGAACTTTCGGTCGATATTTTTCATAAAGCCCTATTTTTTCTTTACTTATAATTAATTTTCATCCATAAGCACCTCGATCAAAATTTTATTTACACAAAATAAATGCGAAGTATGGCATGGGCATCACACGAGTCTATGTTCATAATTTTTCCAAATTTATAAGACTCGTAAAATAACCTGTGATATTTATGAATGAAAAAATATGTATTTTGTGAAAACATGCAATTAAATTGAATGAAAACCATCTTTATGATTCCTCCATATATTAAACTTAAAACTTGAAATACGTATTTCGTTCTTTGATGTTTTATTCAAATTTTTTACCCAAGTCAATACTTCTCGTTCGTTTCGAACCAATATTGCGTGGAAAACGTAGATAATGGGCAAGAACACACCTACGTAATATATTGCATATTTTCAGACTTGTTATCTATCATCATTTTCACTGTCGAAAGCTACCAACGCCAAACATATACAACTCATCCTTGTTGTTCCCTGGACTGATTATTAGTAATGTATTCCACGTGTATTTCTACAAATTCAGAATTTACGTGAAATTTCGTTACAAAATTAACAAATTCCTCACTTTCAGAAACATTGATTGAATAAATGTTTTTTACATTATAAGGTATTCAACTAGAAACTTATATGAGGTACGTACATTAATTGAATTCAAAAGACACATACAACTACTCCAATAGAATATATTCAAATACCAAACTTTGCTTAGTTGGAATACATCATTCAAAAAACACGTTGACAGCAGAGCTCCGACTGAGGTCGCATTTTTAACTATTTTTCAGAGTTTTTCGTTTTTTTTTTCACATCCCAGTTGTAAACCAAGTTATGGAGAAGAGCAAAACCTTAAAAACCAAGAAAAAAACATGAAAGCTCTACATTAAAGTTGCGGCGGTTAAGGAAAATAGTTGAAATCACTAACAAGCTCTTCCCTGAAATCAACTTATTCCAACCTCTAATTTAAAACGGAGTAGAAAAACCTCAGAAACCGCGAAAAAACAAGAAATCACTACATTAAAACGAAGGCGGCAAGGAAGAAAGTTTATTCCACCCAAGGGTACCTCCCTAATATTAACTCAGACAACGAACCAAATTTCAACTCTCTAACTCAATCTGAAGAAGCTGTTTAGATGTGAGAAACTTCGAGAACCACGAAAAAATAAGAAATATCTACATAAAAGTAACGGCAGTTAGCGAAAGGAGTTTAGACTGCCAAAGAGCAATTTTCTACATCAATTTACTTCGCCTGATTTTTCAACCCTATAATTCAATTTGGAGGTTTGGGACTTCAAGCACTAATTTTCTTAACTCTTTACACCCTCAAAAAAGTCTTATAAAGGTAAGATTTGCTACTGGTTTGAAAATTTTCGGTTAATGCATTTCTTTCTCGAAGTTTGGAAGTGCCAAAATTTTGACATAATTAACCTAAATTTCGATAGTTTTATTCGCTCAGCTCATTTGCTCTGATGGGGACAGATTGCCAAAATGTACCGTAAAATTCCTCAAGAATCATGCTCTAGGAGGTACCAAACAGATTTAAAAACTACTTGCGCATCTCATTGTTTACTTTCATATAATGCAATATAGTCTTTCATATTAGGGGAAAAATAAAGTGTGATTCACGCTATTAACTAACCAAAATTTTGTTGGCAATTGTGATAATCAACAACTTCTATTTATGCAAAAATTTCCTTTAAAAGCTTGTAATAGAATTCGAAGATATTTTCCATAATTAAAATTATTACAAATACCGTAACTAGGTACAACTTTGCTCCTTCAGGGGTTACTTTGCACCGCCGATGATTGAAGATATTAGTGTGCCTAGACTCCAAACTAACTAATAGATAACCCCACCTGCTCCTATTTGTATGGAGTTTTGACTATATACCATCGTTTCTGAGTGGAAATACAAATCTCCCTGTATTAATCATGAGCTGGCAGTGCACGTGGCAAGAGCTCATAAATTCGCGACTTTTTGCACGTGTAAAAATGTATGGCGCAACATACGATACACTATTTTCAAAATAAAATTTACCAAAAATTTCGTGTACTATCAAGTTCTTCAATTTCGAATATACCTGGAAAGTGATGCAATGTAAATTCCACAGTGTTCCTACTTTGCCCCAGAAGCACTTTAATCTAAATTTTTAATGTATTTACAACTGTGATGTAAAGAGTCCTTCCCCAATGAGGAGACTTTGCTCAAATTTCAAAAATAAAAAAAATTATCATTTAGAATCGCAAATCAGCATTAACATTATGTTCACTAATAGTTATTTTCCTAACAAGTGCGG
Source organism: Cynegetis impunctata (assembly GCA_030704885.1). NCBI lineage: Eukaryota > Metazoa > Arthropoda > Insecta > Coleoptera > Coccinellidae > Cynegetis > Cynegetis impunctata. Next base: position 529,644 of record JARQZK010002908.1, read on the forward strand.
AAAGAGATATTTTCCCGCACGAAACTGCCGTTACCCGAACGACGCGAAGCGGAGTTCGGGTAAGCAGTTGAGTGCGGGAAAGACTCTTTCCGCACGAGTTAGGAACAATATTTTTTCTACAAGCGCTTATTTTAACGGAGATTTTAACACACCGATGAAATTCGATTTGATATATTCAAATAATTTCACACTAATGACATATTATGTTAATTCACATGTCGTTTCCATAGTAACGTCGTCGGTGGCGTTCGGTGCATAGAGACATATCATTATTCAGTTTATTCTCTAATAAAAGCGTGCGGGAAAAATCCCCGCTATTCTATTACCGCACGCAAACGCGTGCGGAAATGGAATAGCAGGGGTTTTTCCCGCACTGTTTGGCAATGTGACTCTTTACGAATTGAAATGCGTGCGGGAAAAGGGTTGAAAGCGCACGCTTGTAGAAAAACCTTTTTTCGATACTAGAACTATTACCAAAATCTCCTCTTATCAAAATATGGAAGTGCTCATACGTCTTATAAATTTGGTGTGAAAATCGATGCAAAGTAGCCCCAAGTTACGGTATATCAGTATATAAAGATTTTTTTGAGATCGATGGCACTTATAGAAGAATTTTTGTTCGAGATCAGTTAAGCAGCTTCTCATTCGAATTTATTTTAAAATGGTTAACATTAATTGATTTTCTTATTTCAACAAACTTGCTTCACCTTCTGTCCAAGCTAAATAGTACAGCTGCATTAAGGCAAAATTGATTCATAAGTGCTTCAGGGGCATTTTCATCCTATAACAATATTATTTCTTATACTTTATAGAAATTTAGGGTACTGAGGTCAAGACAAGTTTATAAGGATCTGCTTGAAGCTTCTTCCTTGCCGTATCGCTAGGTATACACAATACGCTGTTGAAATGCGCAAACCATAATCCTATAGTCATTACAGTTAATCTCTTGATTAAATCTGAAAAAATTACTATATTATGGAACGAGCACGAAATGTAGCGTATTTTGCACGAGAATGAAAGCCGATACGAGCCGTAGGCGAGTGTTGCATATCATTCGAGTGCAAAATAGCTATTTCGTGCGAATTTCATACTATACTTTCTCCACAACTGCTTTATGTCCCATTTAAAGTGAGGAATGAATGAATACAATTGTGTTCATTTTACACAAATATTGCTAATTGACTTTTGTTACTAAGTATACTTCATCGGGAGTTTCTCTTATATATTTTTCGACATCAGTTGTGAAAATCTTCGATTTCATGGGTGAATAACCATCTGAAGACCGTTTGTAGAATGCTTTTAATCTCAAGTATTCACTAATATACCCATTATAATTAATGCTGAGAGTCTTTCTTAGCATTGAATATTGAGTCCACACAGTAGAACTTTTCACTTTCGTTGCAAATTCGGCAAAAAAAGCTAACAAACCTTTTCGGAAAACGAACTTGCTTTTTACCAATCTTCCAATCTAAGAAGAGAACGTAAGCCCGTTGATAGAGCTTCTTGTATATTTGTGGTAACAAATCTAAAGTTGTTACCTTAGCAGCTTCTATTATGCTTGGAGTTGTTAATTCCGCATCATTTTCACTTTCCATCATATCTAAATTATTCAAACTTTTTTTTCAATCTAAAGGGACCTACAGTTTAACGATGGTTCCGAAGGGCCAATGGGCTTGAATCTCAGTCATTACCCAACAGATATACAAATCTTTGAACCACTAAATTTCATGGGGCATAAACAACACCCAAGAGCAAGGTGGGACTGGAACGCACTATCCTCGGTTTACAAACGTTGAACCTTACCGCTGGGCTATCAAGGCCTTGAAAATACTTAAATGCGTGACAACTATCAATTATAATGACAATGGCATTCAATTTGTTTTAAATGACATGCCACAACGACCGCATCATAGACACCTGAAAGGAAATGAACACGAAATGATTAATTTTGCACGCGTTTCTATGCACAGTTGCAAATGCAAATGTTGCCTAAAATGTGTATACTGTAGGCCCCTACACACAAGCGTCGATGCATCCAAAAACGTGCAACCAATAACGTTAATGTCGATGCAAAAAAAGCACGTTTTTGAATGCACAACCCGGATGAACGCCGCGTTGATGTTCTCTGAAATCGCTTGAAGTTTTGCATGCGCATTCCAACGAACACTTACAGGAGTCAACGTGTGGAGGCGATTTACCGTGGTGTGTGCATTTTTGAAGCATCACTAGCGGCGGTTTAGTTTTTTCAAACAATTGGTTACTGTAGTAGGTATTTCAAATAATAAGTTTAATTCAGATTACTCAATGTATTTCACATTGTTTGGGTTTCAAAACCAATATTAACATTCAATAGATTTGTATACTATTTACTAAAAATGTTTGCAGACAGTTTCATTAGTATGTCTGACTTCAGAACGATGTCCCGGGAATTTCTTAGGCAATTTTTTGAGTTATACAGGGGCCTACCCTGCTTGTGGCAGACAATATCGAAACACTATTTAGACCGAAATGAAAAAAAATTTTTCAGAAGCCAACTCTCGGCTAGATTCGGCGATGATTTTCATTTTCCTTTTTCTTGCACAAGTGCATAAGTACCCGCCACTGCCACTAGAGCTAAATATTCCTCTTGCTAAACAGTTTGGTTTGGTAGACTGGACAAAACTATGGTTTTGTACGAAAGTGTGTACGCAACCAGCTTGCACGTTATTGGTTGCACGTTTTTGGATGCATGATGTATCAAGACATCGACGTCCGTATGTAGCTGGCCTTTGAATTCTAATAGTTGAATCGAAATGATGATTTATCATTGCAGTCGTAGGAAAAATTCCTGATATTTCTCAGATTGCTCCATATTCAAACTGTTATTCAATTTTGTCGTAACGAGTACAATTTAATTGCACACTTACAGGAAAACAAGATACCCGAGATCTTTAGAAAAGGCAATTAAATGCTACTGTTAATCTCAATCCGTTTTCTTGAATACAGTATAAGCCAATCCAGCATCGAATCGATAAGTTATTCCAGCGATGCAGCTGACCATTTATAAGCTAACCCGAGGGATTCTCATAAATAACTTCTCTTCCAACTTTCCAATGTTTCGGAGTTTAGACCTCACATTCATTTTCAATTTGGACGTTGCTCAATAAAAAGGGATCATTCGCGGCAAACGCTCGATATTCTTTGTTGCGAAAATTAAAGAGAGGCAGTTAGTCACAGATGGAATGATTTCCTTTCATCGCTATATTTTTATATGCCACCATTCAACGCCGTTCAGCTCAAAACGTTACCGGATTAATTTTTTGCGAGGTTCAATATATTCTTCATTTTTATTTGAATGTCGTATTCAGGCGATGATATAATACCTCAGAGAATTTTTATTCGAAACAGTTATGTGCGATTATGAGGAGATTTATGTATGGAAACACTTCATGGAAGTGAAACTCCATCAGAACGAGGTAACAGATGAATGTGGATACGTCAAACTCAGATATATTTTTCTCAATAAAGAAATAATCCCATCGTGAAATAATTATTCCCAAAGCAATCAGTTTAATGCTTTGAGTATATTTCTAATTGAAAAAATTCTTTGTTTTAGGAAAATATCTCGAATAATGAAACAACTCAAGCTAAGCAACGAGTTTTTCATTATTATCAGATTTCATAGACAATAAGTGTTTTAAAAACAACTACTGTTTGGTTTTAACTATATATATACCACATCACCCTCCACTAATTGAGTAGTTAAGAATCACGAACATTTTTAAGTGTCAAAAATAATAGGTATATACTATTGCTATTGGAGAATAATTTGAGAATAAACTAAAACAATATGATAATAGTACAGGATTCCACTGCTCGATTCTGCAGGTATCTGTTTTTTTGATACAACCAATTTTAAATGATTGTTAAGATAGTAAGCAATAGGTTAGGGGTAGGTTGACTATTAATTAATTTTAGAATAATTAATTCGCTAATATATATTGCAACTATATGTTTTTTCAATGAATTCCACGCCATTTGAAAGATAATAACGTCACGAATTGAAAAAAAATGGTTGCCAGCTCTCAGTCAGCCGTATGTTAGGGTTGCCAGGTGTGAAGAAGTATATCAGTGTTAATTTTTTGCACCCACCTGTTTTTTCTAAATTTTTAATACAAAATTAAAGTTTCATATATACTTATTAATAAAATCCATGGTTGCCAGTTGGAAAATGGCCGCAAACAGAGGTTGCCATGATTTCAATGAACGATTCTCGCTCCAGGTAAGTGGAAGCGTAAGAGAGAAAAGTTGCACGCATTGTTATGTGCTGCAAGCAAAAGTATAATCTAGTGTAGTTGTAGTTCTAGTATTTTTTTACTTATTATTTATAAAACATAAATTTTAGTGCATGATGACGTTAAACAATAATTTCGATTTCAAAGTTTTTTTATTGAAAAAGTAAAAAACTATTTTGTTTACAAATTATGCATTGAACATTATGGTTCTTCTAAATGAAAATCTAATAATTATATATATCTTCAATTTTTCTTATTCATCGTCTGTATCGGTGTCAATATCATCTGAATCAGAGCCATCATCTACTTCTATCAACAGGGGTTCCTGTAACTGGGTACCCCTGTTGGAAATAAATTGCCTTTTTTTTTTTCTATATTTTCCTCTATGTCTTGTTGGTGTTCATCTGAAGTTAATTCTTTTGATGCTGACAAGATATCTTCTACACTCATTAGTGTTGGATCGTCAATGAACCACGTTGGTTTTAAATTACCAATCAATTACTGACCAACCGTAGTTTTCACTTTTCGTAAACGAGAGAAAGTGACGTGTTCATCTTTTTTAAGCGAGAAAATGCGTATCCTATACGTAAACTGTCATTATGGAATAAGTGTCAAAGCTGTCATGATTTTTCTTTGTTTACAGCACATAACAATGCGTGCATCTTTTCTTTCTTACGCTTCCACTTACCTGGAGCGAGTTCATTGAAATCATGGCAACCTCTGTTTGCGGCCATTTTCCAACTGCAACCATGGATTTTAGTAATGAGTATATATGAAACTCTTATTTTGTATTAAAAATTTTGAAAAAACAGGTGAGTGCATAAAATTAAACATGATATACTTCTTCACACCTGGCAACCCTAACGCTGCGGCTGACTGAGAGCTGGCAACCATTTTTTTTCAATTCGTGACATTAATATCTTTCAAATAGCGTGAGATTCATTGAAAAAACATATAGTTTCAATTTATATTAGCGAATTAATTATTCTAAAATTAATTAAAGGTAATTGCGGCTAATTTTTTATAGGCAACCTACCCCTAATCTATTGCATACTATCTTAACATTCACTTAAAATTGGTTATATCAAAAAAAACAGATACCTGCAGAATCGAGCAGTGGGATCTTAGACTATAAGGTATTTTCTCAACTATTTATATATATATATATATATATATATAAATATATGTATATATATATATATATATAATATATATATATATATATATATATATAATATATATATATATATATATATATATATATATATATATATATATATATATATATATATATATATATAAATATATATATATATATATATATATATATATATATATATATATATATATATATATATATATATATATATATATATATATATATATATATATATATATATATATATATATATATATATATATATATATATATAAGACTGTCCGTACAACAGAGATATGAACGTCTTGAGTTTATGATTGTGAAAAACATAATAAATTGCATCAGCATGCAACCAGTTCATGTTGAAGATTAAAAGGAAATTATGAATCTTTTCAACTAATGGAAAATACAAATGTATGCTTTCTCACTACCAGAGGATAAGCCACGAATGATAGTTATTCGGAATTTACCTATAAAGATGCCGGTAGAAGACGCGCCTGCAGACCTCCAACTCCAGAGATTTCCCGTCATAAGGATAACAAATAACATGCATGGCTAACGCCAATACTGCTGGAAACCCTCTCAAAGAGACAGGAGATGAAGCTCTTGATACCTCACGTCCTTCAGCTGCCCGTGAGGTTGGAATCACCACAGTCGAAAACAAGAACAAACCAATTTTATGCTGAGGCAATATGTGAGAATTGTGAAGAAGCGAGAACTGCAGCAAGATGAAAAGGAAAGTGAAAATGCGCCAACTGTTGCGGCTGTCATTCAGCCAGCTACAGGGATGCTCTGCCTTTCCGGCCCTACGGTGGTAAATACCACACACTGCGCTAACCAGATTACCCATTATCCCTACTCCGCTTAAAACAGACATAACACCCAATCAAAATAAGCTATGCAGAAAACGCGATTTCTAAAACAGTGAAGCTGTTTGAGAATTCACAAACCGCACCCACCGAGAAGTGGCCAGAAAACGAAGAAGAAACCTCCGGCGACCTCTCACAAATCATCAGTTTTTCTTCATGATACGCATGGCAATCATCAAAATCTCCGTATCTATTATAGCTGTTGAATCAGTAGCAGAAATCACGGCAACCCAGGTGCTTACCAGAAATCTTTGTCTAATCCACGTCTAAGAAAAAATACCAGCCAGGCACAACCGTAAAACCTACCAACAATGAAAATCAAAATATCGATGATCACAAGGTTATATATTTTAGATATGGTTGTCAATAATCCACTTTGACAAATCTTATCACAAAGGATGAGAAACTCGTAGGAAAAGTGATAACAAGTTCAAGAATTCAACTGGTTTTCATAAAATATAAGTATAAAAACATTTCCTCGGATTTCATATTACCTTATTGAAGTAAAAACTCTTCATATCAGAATACGAATTGGATCTTGAATTCTACAACGAAAATATGGAATGCTCGAATAAATAACTTGAGCCGGTGGAATATGTATGAGAATGAGGAGAAGCAAAGTGACAACTGAAACCTAATTTGAGTAATCCGGCATCTCGAATTATTAGATTACGAGCTTCGTCTATTTGGCATCCCGCGAACTCGCTTTATTTATTCATCTTATTTATTCATCCCTCAAAATACTGAAAAGAGGATATTTACGTAAGAATTCATTGATTGAGTTAAAAATATTATATTGAAAGCTGAGCGAGTTTTGGAAAACATATTCAAGGATTTATTGCACTATATCTGAAAAATATGAAAAAATCTGAATAACTACAAGATAAATAGAACAAGCAATATGCACGTATCTGAAAAAATGAAATGGGAATAATAAAGCTAATAAACTAAATTCCAACTTTGTAAAATGAATAAATTGAAATCGAAATTGCACGTATATCAAAAAAAATTAATTGATATTACTGAATAAATGACAGGTTGATAAGACTTGAAAATATGGAAAAGTTATAATTCAAATTAGTACATAAATAAATTGCATATATCTGAAAAATGAATCCAATGAGATTAGTCAATAACAAAAATAAATAACTGAGATTGAATTCTCGCACATCACTTGGTGAAACATCATAAAGAATAAAGTTTAAACTTCAAAATAAAACACACTAGCTTAAGTTTCACTACATAAACCTATTTAGATACTGTATTTAGGAGTAAAGGATAGTCTACATGTTTCGAGTTATGAACTCATTATCAAGACTGACTACAGGTGAGTATTACATCTTATTCTATAAAACAGACAAAAGCAAAGGTGATACCTGAAACTCAATTTGTTCGTTTACGAGGGGTAATTTACTATTACCCTTGTAAATGAACAAATTAATTTTTAGGTATCACCTTTGCTTTTATCTGTTTTATAAAATAAGATGTAACTAATACTCTCCTGTAGTCAGTCTTGAAAATGAGTTCATAACTCGTAGACTATCCTTTACTCCTAAATACAGTATCTAAATATGTTTATGTAGTGAAACTTAAGCTAGTGTGTTTTATTTTAAAGTTTAAACTTTAACAAAAATAAAGTAATAAACATGAAAATAATTCAATTGAATATACACGATTTCTCGGTAAGTTGGGTATCTCTCACTGCGTTTTCAATTGAATACTGATCACGTTCCTTTTTCTTCCTCTTTTTCATCTAATTTCTATACGCACTCATTCAAATTTGGAGAAAAAAAAATTCTTATTTTATAGCTCTATAATTCTAAATCAAAATATCTGTTATTCTATGTACATATGAACTATTCTGGCATCCTTGTATTTCATGAAATTCCTTTTATTCTTTAAATGATTGAAAAAGCTTTGGAGAGCTCAAAAATTTATGGAAGCAAAAATAAACTTAGCTTTTTTCGAATCTAAGTAACCTTTACTCGATGGACATTCATATTGAGAAATAAGAACACGTTCATTCGAACTTGATTTTCACTATATTACTATTCCACTAAACATAGTGGAAATTAAGTTTAAATAAACGTTTTCTGATTTAATAACCTCAATTATTCGAGATAGCGAAATTATAAGAGTACATATCTGCCTATTTAATGGAAAAAAGGCAGTTTTATATTCAGTATATTATAAGTGAATAACAAAGATAAACCTGAAAAAAAATAACTGAAGCGTGGATATAAGGGTATAGAAATATTTTATATTGCGTTCCAGAGGATATTATCTTATTAAGGACCTATCTTTGAAAATCGGAATGGAAAACTGAATGTAAATAAAAATTAATTATTCCAAAGGAATTTTCAAATAGCTATTCGGCAGACAATTTAAATAATGTAGTCCTACAATTTGAGAAAGATTGGAATTTCCCCTTGGGAAACTATAAAATGCTGAAATAGCATAAAATCTTTATGACTAGAATGAAATGAAATATATTTTTATGCAGAATTTCATTTTCATTTGGGTATAATACTTTCAACAAAATATCGTCCCTGAATTGAATTTATTTAAAAAACTATGTTATTAGAACATTATCGATTAACTAGTTCTTAAGTTACATTTCAATCAAGCTCTTCAGTTTGTTGAACTTACATAAGAAGATGAAATTAGGCATAATGACGGCTAAAATATATATTTTCAATAAATTGAGTAGATTCAGTTTGTATTTCATCCAAAAAAAATTTACTTATTGCATAAGCATAAAAGAGAATTTTTATATCAACTGGAGTTAAAAAAATTGAAAATTGAAAAACAAAAGAAGTTCTAGTTTTATTTTTATAATTATGTGATTAGAATAAAACCAAATAGTTATTACTGCATATTTTGGTATAGCTCTCCAGATTGTTGAACTTACATAAAAAATTAAATAATATATAAAAAATTTATGAGAGAATGCAGTTTATATTTCATCCATCAAAAAACCATTTTATTACATAAGCATAAAACAGGGCACATTCAACAGAACTGAAAAAAAAATTCAAAATAGGAAAATTAAATTACTCCTCGAAATTATATCTCAAAAACTATGATATTAGAACATTATCAATTAGATAATAATTCATAATTTAATTGAGTTCTTCAGTTGAACGTAAAAAATTAAACAATATGTAGACATTCAAAGTCTGCATAATGACGACTGATATACCTATATTGTTTTAATTTTATGAACGAATCCAGTTGATATTTCATCCATGAAATCAATTTAATGCATAAATATAAAATAGGGCACATAGAGACTTTATATATCAACTGAATTTGAAAAAAATTGAAAAATAGAATTTGTCCCCCTAATTTTATTTCAATAACTATGTTATTAGAACATTGTCAATTACATATTAATTCATATTTCGCTTGAGTTCTTCAGTTTGGTGAACTTAGTTTAAAAAACTTAAGACTATATATATATATATATATATATATATATATATATATATATATATATATATATATATATATATATATATATATATATATACCCCGCCACGCAAGAAACACACACACTTTTGTGTTAAACAAGAGAGAGAAAACACATATATATATATATATATATATATATATATATATATATATATATATATAATTAAGTGAACTAGGACATTTATTTGAAACTAATCAAACAAACCTCCTAGCGGAGCTGGTTATAAGAGTTCACGAAGCATAGAAATGCTAAATAATAATATATATATATATATATATATATATATATATATATATATATATATATATATATATATATATATATATATATATATATATATATATCTATATTTTGAGTGAATGCAGTGCATATTTCATCCACCAAAAATCAATTTATTACATAAATAGAAAATTTTTATATCAACTGAATTTCAAAAAAAATAATACAAAAAATAAAATCATTTCTGGTAATTTTCTTTCGATAACTATGTTATGACATTATCAATAAGATATTAATTCACATTTCACTTACCGCGCAAGAAAAAGGGCCAATGGAGGAAATGAGAAATACAATCAGTATTGTTGCCTAATTTGTATTGAAAAGTATGGAGATCCTCCCAATGAAGAGAGGATAAAATGCAACAAATGTAATTTATAGGCCCAAGAAAACTGTACGTGTGGTGAAAGTACATCCACAGTTACCCCACCTATAATGGGGCATTCCCAGACACCAGGTTTTGTTTATTTATTAATATTCATTTATATATTGCAAATTTATCTACGTTGAATATGAAAACTTAGGAACGACTAGATTAAACAATTTTTTAGTAATAAATAACATTCGTTAATTTATCTAATTTTGTTTCATATCAGTTAACCCTTTATGTTCGTAACTATTCCACTTAACCCGAATGTAGAAGTCGAAAAGGATATACCCATTCATAACTCGTAAAACTTGTCAACAAATCATACTATGCTTATAGTGATGTATAAAATTTCAGGTTATTTTATAAACTCTTTTTCTTGTTATAGTTATTAACGTAACAAGGCCGATATGTAGGAAATAACGGATGAGGTTGGATATTGTATTATATATATTGTATTATAACTAACCGAATCCGTTATTTGCGTATCGGCAGTGTGTCGTTGAAAATTTTTCGTAATCCCGTTGAAAGATTACATTTTGATTCCGAAGAAAGGAAAAACCCCGTACCTAGCAATTCTAAAAAAAAATCCCAACGTCGTGCTCTCTGTTGTCATGGAACAGTTTGACAGTTTTATAAACAACGTCAGTTTTTTGTGTTCTCAAGTTCGCTTTAACGACGACCATGGATGAAATTGATGAAATTGAGGAACAAAATCAAATTCCTTTAGAAATATTGGGAGAATCATGTGCAGTGCAGCGAGTGTTGATTAACTGCCGAAAATAACTCAAGAGCGATATCAAAAAGAATATGAAAATTTTGAAATGTGGCGTAAAAGCAAGAATGTAAAGGTTTATTCAGAGGTTTATTCTCCCAACCAAGATTTCAATGTTGTTATTGTAAGCAGAATGATGTTTTGAAATTAATAGCAGAATGATTTGAAATAAATATGAAATGTTTTGAAATAAATATTTGAACAAGTGATTTCTTAACGGCCGCCGGCCGTTATGTAATTATAACGGCCGGCGGCCGTTAACACTGACTTTTCAATTGTCATCTGAATACCGTTAAATCAAAATAAAAGTATGGGATTACGAAAACAAACTAACAACAAATTATTTTTCATTAACAATAAAAATATACGTACAGCTCATTTTTCAAACGTGGTCTACGGGAGAGCTCTGGACATCCCCAAGAGACGTAACTGTAACATAACACTGAAGAGGCCTGTTGTCATCCGATTCCATAACTCTTCTGCCAGGTAGGTAGTATACCAGGCATGTGACGCCCACCAGAAACAGGAAGAACACAAACACTATGTCAAACATAATCAGTGAATTCCACGCAATTAATCGCATCACCACATCAACAGTTCGGTTCTCAGGTTGAGCTTTAAGCCCAACATCACTAATTAAGTACAATTAGTTTTTATCCAAAATGTCCAGGGTACACATATTCATTGAATTTAGAAAAGCACATACAGTTTGTAAATATTAGAAACTACTAGGCAATCAGGAATTAATTGCTGTATATCTTAATGTAACGCACTAATGTCTTTTAGTCCTGTAGGCCAAAAATGTTCGGTATACGAAATTATATTTTAAGTCATACTTTCCCCAAAAATAATATATAATTGCACTTGTACGATGAAGATAAAAAGTACGTTCGGAAATTCATTTGGAAAATTGATGATCAATCAAATCGACCCTCCAACGGAGCTAGTTTCGAGAGATCTGACGACATGGAACTTCCCAATGTATATATGCTCTTTATTATATATATATATATATATATATATATATATATATATATATATATATATATATATATATATATATATATATATATATATATATAACACGCCAGAGTGGCACTGGAGGTAGATTGGTTTCAGGTTAATCAGAGAACATCAACATGACCTCAGTAAAAGTTTTCTGGTTTTCGAGATATTGCCACTCTTATGTTTTTTTCAAAAATCTATACTTTTGGTCATTTTCTCGCCTGATTCGAATATAAATAACTTTTAACTTATGGTTTTTTTTCTTGTGCTATCATCAATAGTTGCTCGAGACAATTGACCTATCATTTCACTAAAAACAAGCTCGCTAACCTCAAAAAAATTCAAATTGTTTCAATTTAATTTAAATCCGAAAACCTAAACTAAAGTCTGACTATTTACTGTGAGAAAATATTGTACCACACAGAATCAGCAAATGATCTTAAAAACTAGCCTATTGACCTTATGTTCTGTTCATTATTTGGACGCCTACCTACAATAATGAATTTAAAAAAAATAATGAATAGCGGTTTCAGATATTTTCCACAACAGCTACCACGTTGTTATTTGCCGACAAAAGACGCCTGCGCCTTTTATTAAGTATTGTTTTTTATTTGAAGTATTTCGCAAGTAACGCTACCTCAATGAAAAAAATTGGAATTTTCAGACTTTTGAAAGAAAAAAAAACAGAAATGTTATACCGTTTTCGAAAGAGCATTAAATAGGCTAGTTTTTGAGATCATTTGCTGATTCCGTCTGCTACAATATTTTTTCACAGTGAATATTCAAACTTTAGTTAAGGTTTTCGGATTTGAATTAAATTGAAACAACTTTTTTTAAGGTTAGCGAGCTAGTTTTTAATGAAAGGATAGGTCGATTGTCTCAACCAACTGTTGATGATAGCACAAGAAAAAACCGTAAGTTAGAAGTTAATTATATTCAAAACAGGCGAGAAAATGATCGAAAAGTATAGATTTTTGAAAAAAAATAGGAGTGGCAATATTTCGAAAACCAGAAAACTTTTACAAAGGTCATGTCGATGTTATCTGATTGACCTGAAGCCAATCTACCTCCAGTGTCACTCTGGCCTGTTATTTACGGGACAGCCTATATATATATATATATATATATATATATATATATATATATATATATATATATATATATATATATATATATATGTATATAGGTTTATTCATGAATAGGTAACGATGTTATTATGTAGTAGTATAAGTATAGTAACGCGGTTTCCAAATGGTGGTTCTCGGAAAACTGAGAAAATGTCAAGGGGATTCCGAGATTCAAAGAGTATTTCCGAAAATGCTGAAAATCTGGACGTAAAATGAGTTATATATATATATATATATATATATATATATATGTATATATATATATGTATATATATATATATATATATATATATATATATATATATATATTTTATATATATATATATATATATATATATATATATATATATATATATATATATATATATATATATAACTCATTTTACGTCCAGATTTTCAGCATTTTCGGAAATACTCTTTGAATCTCGGAATCCCCGTGACATTTCCACAGTTTTCCGAGAACCACCATTTGGAAACCGCGTTACTATACTTATACTACTACATAATAACATCGTTACCTATTCATGAATAAACCTACGCATTCTAGATTGTTCAACACGTTGAAAGCATCGGGATTACTATAAAACTGCTTTATTTTCAATACCTCATGTCGATTTGCTACTAAAAACTACTTCAAACGATTGCTATAAAACTAGTACAGAGTCTAGTTCAGAGGAATCAAACATATATTTTATCAGATTTTTATCGCAGTTTGGAAGTACTCGTTTCAGAAGGATACAGTGGGTTTTATATCAGACATATAGGTCTTTTATCTTGAAAGTAATATAACTTTGGAGATCATAACGATTTTGTCTGTCCAATATTACAGGGGCTATACTAAAGTTTCTCTTCAGAAAATTTCCAAAAATTTTCATCTCACAGTTGAACATGCTGCCAAAATAACTAAAACATTTCCTCATATATTTCATTTCTCACTAGTCGCTACCCCCTCTTCTCTCTCTTCATCTACTTCACGCTTGAAGTGTTGTGATCTCAAGCTTGTCGATCAAGTTTTGGAATTAAAAATTTCTCTCCATCCATCTCTGTCTTCCTGGAATGTTTCATCTGTAAACATTTTCACCTGGTCCATCCAGCGTTTTGGAGAAGGACCCCTAGATCGCGTTTCCTCTAGTATTTCAAGGACATCCAGTTTGAAAATATCTGCCTTTCTAGGCCCAGCATTCTGCTGCATACACTACACAAGAGAAGACCGGAATGATGACTAGTTACATTTTGTGTTTGATGTTATTAGCTTGTTTTTACAGATTAGTAATTGGCAAGGGCTATCCTTCTGATCTTTAAATTATCTACTACATTTTTGACGTCGTGATACTAGGTACTTTTTCGATGATTATGGTGCAATTTATTAGCATAAATTTCGTCTTTTTTTAGTTCAGCTACAGTTCGAAGTCTTTGCTACCTCAATTTGTTCGATAACTCTTAACATTTTGTGTTATTCTTAGGTAGTTAGTGCAGTATCATCAGATAAACGAAGCTTGTACTTTTCTACCACATTTGACCACTCTCAATTTCGTATTTCATAAGTAATTGAAAATTGAAGGGTTATACTGGATATATTACCAATTAGTGTTAGTAGAACATTCAGCTATAACAGTATATCTTCAATAAATAGTAGAGATACTTCCGATCTCGTTGTCAATTGAACTATTTCTTTTTCAGGAGCTAAGCAGTATTCTTTTGGAAAATATTCGAATTGCAACATATCAGAAATTAGCATTCATCTTTATATTTCATAGTTTTTGGGTTCCAGGAAACTAGGTCTGTATGATACTGCTTACATTTCCTCTTATTTCCTGGAACTCGATTTCCGGGTTCAATTATTGGTAGGACATATGAACTCTAACTTATTTATTGTTGACAGAACTATCCAACACAAAGAGCCACTATCGTAAATCAAGATATATTGTTGCCAGCATTCGATAAACGTTATCTACGTAAATAATATATATACTTTTTTTTATGTTTGAGTTTAACGATTTTCGACAAACGTTGTCTACGTAAATAATATA
>JARQZK010002908.1:550000-617500 GCA_030704885.1 Cynegetis impunctata
CTTTCATGTATACAAAATAAGCAGAAAAATTTCAGGCTTAAAAACGCCTTGACGAATTCAATATTTATTCTACACTTTCATATAACGAGAACCGCAGGGGTGGCAGTAAAAATTTTTTTGATGAAACTTGTCAGTTTTGATGAATTTATCTGCTGCTTTGTCGACTTCGTATAAATCATGCTTGAAAAACACCGAAAATCTGTTTAATATATTTTGTCTAGTTAAGGAGGTAGCCCAGCGGTGAGGTGTATCGCTTGTAAATAGAGGATTGTGGGTTCGAGTCCCACCTTGCTCTTGTAAACTAGACTGTATTCTCATGATTAGTAAATCTTTCTCCAAGATCCATGATGTAGAAGTCCAGGAATGGATTATACGCCATCGCAAGAAAATTTTTACTAACTTAACTTTTTAACTTCGAAATATTATGGAGTAACTAAATTGACAATCAAAGCCAAAATTCAGTCCTATTTTTCAAAGAGCTCATATTTTGATACCTACTCTGCTTTAAAAAATATTCGAAATATTAAATATAGATTGAAAATCTTCTATGAGCAGAACTCACGCTCCTTGAATGTAAACAGGTATTTAATCGGTTAGTAGGACCAAAAACCGTGTTTGAAAGAGCTTCAATGGCTGAAATGGACAATTTTATGTACGAAGGAAGAAGTCAACCAAACCCTTATCACACTTCTTCTCTTTCTAAATTCAATACTACCTATACTATTGAACAAAACTGCTTTAGATATAATACTAAGTACACCATTAAACAAAAGCTCGAGCACTTTTGTTTAATAGTAAGTATAGTATACAATACAGAAAGAGAAGTGCGTGGAGATTTTAGTTGACTTCTTCCTTTCGAAATGAAAATTTTCCATTAGAGCCATTTGAATTTTTTAAACAATTTTGTTCATAGTGACCGATTAAACTTACTATTTCAACATTGAATAAAATATGTTCAAAACTACTAGTTACTTTATAATATTAAAATTATGTCCATTCCTGATTGGTCGGCCTGTCCGAAGCGCGGAAATTATACAATACTCAATTGCATAGCCGTCACGAAAACATATCTAGATTTTTTTTTATAATTGCACATACATAATAGCAGAAGAGGTGCTAGTGCTTAGTAAATTTCATGTAAATGTACTTAAATACGTACATACGTACAGTTCGGTAATAATTATCGTAGGCTCATGGGGGGGGGATTGATCCCCTTGATCCCCCCCTATCTACGCCACTGACTTCATCTGTTCCTTTTTTTCTATTGCAGTCCATTGCCATTTTATAGACTTAATTTTGTGGATTACGTCTTTCGTTTGAGTATTTACTCGTATTAATTCTATTATCTTACGATCCCTTACAGTTATTTGCACAGTCTGTTTAGCTACTTTAAGTTTATATTAAAAAAATTAAATAATGAGAAAACAACTTGTCTAAAAACCACAAAATGAAAATAACTTTTTATTCGACTAGTTTCGCCTGTTACAGCATTATCAAGACTGAATACATAATTGCAAAGACATCGCTTGAAAATATATAAGTATTTCGGTTCGGTACCTGGGGGTGGTAAAATGTAATCGATGGGTCCAAGTTATCAGAGATTTAACAGTGGGGAGTGGTTTAAGTCTAACTGGTCATTAAGAAGAATGTAATTATGGGATTTTTGGATCTTGTTTATTTCCATGGCTTCCAGGAAGTTCATTATCATACCTTTATCACAGTAATGAAGAATTTTTGGTTTGAAAGAGGATGAGATGTTATGTTTTTTGACTCTAGATGTTCCCTAAATGCTGATTGTCCGTTTTTTAGATGTTCTTTTAGCCTGGTTTCAAAACATCTTCCGGTCTGACCTATATATGGTGAATTACATTCTTCACAGTCCATTCTATAAATTCCTGTTCTCTTCATTGGATCGACTTTTGACATTTTGTTATATAAAAAATCATTATATATAATCTACTGTGACTCGAAAAAGCAAGAGTAAAATTAGTTATTGTTAAGAATTGAATGATCTTTGAAGAGGGGATGTGCGTATAAGGGATGCTCACAAACTTTTGTACATTTTTGTTATTGCAGTATGGTCCATATAATTTCAAATTGATGAAATGTTTCTCTTTTTTCGAAATTAAACTATTTATTATTTTTAGTGGAAAATCATTGTTAATACCTATCGCGCGAATCACGTCAATTTCTACCATAAGGTCTTGTTTTGATAAAGGAACCGAAAAAGCCCTGTGAATCATTGAGTTAAGAGCAGCGAGTCGATGGCTAATTGGACTGAAAGAATTATAACTTATGATGGCGTCTGAGAAAGTAGGTTTCCTGAATATTCTATATGAAAATTTATCCTGTTGTTTCGATATTGTTAGGTCGAGAAAATTTAACGAATTATTTTGTTCTGTTTCTACTGTGAACTTGATCTTATCATGTATTGAATTTAGATATGTTAGGTATAATTTAATATGTCAGTCTGTCCCATTGAATCCAACCAAGATATCATCCGCATAGCGGTACCAAAAAATAATATGTTTTTTTAGATAGATCTGATTCTAATATTGTGGTTTCCATGTTGTCCATGAATATGTCTGCTAATAACGGGCTGAGGGGAGAACCCATAGGAAGACCTGAATTCTGTAAATATATTTTGTTTTTGAATCTAAAAAAAAGTTCTGTCTCAAAACACATTAAATAATGTTGAGAATTCTGTTTTTTGTTGCTGGAAGAGTTTTTTGTTTTTCTAAGATGTTTTCAATTAGAGGTATACACTCTTCCGTAGGTATGTTAGGAAACATGTTGGAGACGTCGAAGGACACTAATTTAAAATTTTTATCAAAATCGATTTTTTCTAATTTTTGTATGAGTTCTAATGATGTTTTCACACTATATTTTGGAGAGAAATGAGTATGTTCTTTGAAGGCTGTGTTGAGAAATTTTGAAAGTTTACAAGAAGGAGCTTTCGAAAACGAGGCAACTGGTCTAATGGGTAGGCCGTCTTTGTGTACTTTAACAAGACCGAATAATTCGGGAGGTTCAGCACTCATTGGAATAACTTTTTTCTTTAGGTAAAAGGAATCCAACAATTCTGACGCTTGTTGTACGTTCGATTTAATTTGAGTTAAAAAGGACGTCGTGGGATCTTTTTGTAAAAGGGAAATATCTAATTTGGATAAGACCTCTTCCATTTTTTCAATGTACTCTTCTTGCTTCAAACATACTAAAGTGTTTCCTTTGTCGGCTTTGGTTAGTACTAGGTTGTTATTTTTGACTTTTTCTTTTATGTTTTTAATGATTTTATATTCACGGTGTTTCCTTTCTCCAGTCGCTTCATTTCTTATGGTATTTGCCAGAATATGTTTACCTGTGTTAGGCTGTGCAATTATTTTTATATTTTGTTGGATTGCAACTTCCAAGTGCACTCCCAAGATTTCCTTCTCATGTTTTTTTGTGAAATTGGGTGAATATTTCGGACCTTTATTCAAAATCTCATTTTCTTCTATATCAAAGTTGGTATTTGAAAGGTTCTTGAACCTTGGATAGAAGTCGTAAATTGGTTGTGTCACATGTGTAATGGTTGGTTTTTGTTGTTTCGCTGACAATATACTTATTTTCTTCTGTTGAGATTGACGTTTACATAGAATACATACATTGAAAAAATGGAAGAGGTCTTATCCAAATTAGATATTTCCCTTTTACAAAAAGATCCCACGACGTCCTTTTTAACTCAAATTAAATCGAACGTACAACAAGCGTCAGAATTGTTGGATTCCTTTTACCTAAAGAAAAAAGTTATTCCAATGAGTGCTGAACCTCCCGAATTATTCGGTCTTGTTAAAGTACACAAAGACGGCCTACCCATTAGACCAGTTGCCTCGTTTTCGAAAGCTCCTTCTTGTAAACTTTCAAAATTTCTCAACACAGCCTTCAAAGAACATACTCATTTCTCTCCAAAATATAGTGTGAAAAACTCATTAGAACTCATACAAAAATTAGAAAAAATCGATTTTGATAAAAATTTTAAATTAGTGTCCTTCGACGTCTCCAACATGTTTCCTAACATACCTACGGAAGAGTGTATACCTCTAATTGAAAACATCTTAGAAAAACAAAAAACTCTTCCAGCAACAAAAACAGAATTCTCAACATTATTTAATGTTGTTTTGAGACAGAACTTTTTTAGATTCAAAAACAAAATATATTTACAGAATTCAGGTCTTCCTATGGGTTCTCCCCTCAGCCCGTTATTAGCAGACATATTCATGGACAACATGGAAACCACAATATTAGAATCAGATCTATCTAAAAAACATATTATTTTTTGGTACCGCTATGTGGATGATATCTTGGTTGGATTCAATGGGACAGACCGACATATTAAATTATACCTAACATATCTAAATTCAATACATGATAAGATCAAGTTCACAGTAGAAACAGAACAAAATAATTCGTTAAATTTTCTCGACCTAACAATATCGAAACAACAGGATAAATTTTCATATAGAATATTCAGGAAACCTACTTTCTCAGACGCCATCATAAGTTATAATTCTTTCAGTCCAATTAGCCATCGACTCGCTGCTCTTAACTCAATGATTCACAGGGCTTTTTCGGTTCCTTTATCAAAACAAGACCTTATGGTAGAAATTGACGTGATTCGCGCGATAGGTATTAACAATGATTTTCCACTAAAAATAATAAATAGTTTAATTTCGAAAAAAGAGAAACATTTCATCAATTTGAAATTATATGGACCATACTGCAATAACAAAAATGTACAAAAGTTTGTGAGCATCCCTTATACGCACATCCCCTCTTCAAAGATCATTCAATTCTTTAAAAATAATAATTTGAATACTGCTTTTTCGAGTCACAGCAGATTAGATAGAATGATTTTTAATAACAAAATGTCAAAAGTCGATCCAATGAAGAGAACAGGAATTTATAGAATGGACTGTGAAGAATGTAATTCAACATATATAGGTCAGACCGGGAGATGTTTTGAAACCAGGCTAAAAGAACATCTAAAAAACGGACAATCAGCATTTAGGGAACATCTAGAGTCAAAAAAACATAACATCTCATCCTCTTTCAAACCAAAAATTCTTCATTACTGTGATAAAGGTATGATAATGAACTTCCTGGAAGCCATGGAAATAAACAAGATCCAAAAATCCCATAATTACATTCTTCTTAATGACCAGTTAGACTTAAACCACTCCCCACTGTTAAATCTCTGATAACTTGGACCCATCGATTACATTTTACCACCCCCAGGTACCGAACCGAAATACTTATATATTTTCAAGCGATGTCTTTGCAATTATGTATTCAGTCTTGATAATGCTGTAACAGGCGAAACTAGTCGAATAAAAAGTTATTTTCATTTTGTGGTTTTTAGACAAGTTGTTTTCTCATTATTTAATTTTTTTAATATAAATATGAACTACCACAGAGTTGATTCATCGTCCATCGAATTTACTTTAAGTTTTCCTACAGGATTCGTGTCAGTTTGATCTTTTAGTGACCCGAATTTGTGTATAAATAGGCAAAATATTCATACACTACCATCAATGTTTACTATTGTCTTGTTTGCCTACCAGCTCACTGTATATGACTTCTGTCCTACATAAATTCAATTTCAGTCCTGTTGCCGTGCTGAGTGTATTCAACTTGTTAAATTGTTTCTGCAATTTTAATAATTTAATCTGCAAATTTTACACAATTTAGTGAGTTTTTTCAGTATTTTTTTGAAATATGCTGCAATTTTTGGCCTATAGTTTTGTCCGTAAACTCACTACAATCTTCTACTTCTGCGAAGATTTCATTTAATAGGTATTGTTATTTCAGAGTTATTCCGATACTTAATTTTTCTTGTGTATTCAAAATTCTACTATTGTCTTACACTCCTGTTTTAAATTTATCTTATTTATTTAGGACTTATTCAACTTCTCAAAAGAATGAACAACACCAAATTGATAATAATTACCAAAATCCCAAAATAAAAATAAAGCAGAACGAAAATTCATAAGACTTTTTGACGATAGATTAGTTCTGTCTGTTAGATGTTATGGCAACAGTCAAAAGTTATGTAAAGTAGTGTTAATAAATTTTTAAATTGAAGATAAATTTTTTGAATTTTGGCGAGGAAAATAATGTATTTTTGATAACTGAGATTGAATTCTCGCACATCACTTGGTGAAACATCATAAAGAATAAACTTTAAAATAAAACACACTTGGCTTATGTTTCACTGTATAAAAATATTTAGATACTGTATTTAGCAGTAACGAATAGTCGACATGTTTCGAGTTATGAACTCATTATCAATACTGACTACAGGAGAGTATTGATTATATATATAATCTCCTGTAGTCAGTATTGATAATGAGTTAATAACTCGAAACATGTCGACTATTCGTTACTGCTAAATACAGTATCTAAATACTTTTATATAGTGAAACATAAGCCAAGTGTGTTTTATTTAAAAGTTTGTACTTTATTCATTGTATTTTTAGATCTTAGATTTATCTATTCAACAGTATCTATACAGTACGCAGTTCTGAAATACGGTACAATACTATATATTAACGTACGGTTGGCAACCCTAAGTATTCTCCATCTAAGCAGAGATTTTCGTTGATCCCCTCCATCTTTCGGAAGATATGTTGAAAGGGAAGTGAATATAGTTTTGGGAATATTACGTCGCCTTATCTAACTTATTTCCAAGGGGAATTCTACGTATATATACAGGGCCATCCATAACTTTCCACCCCGAATTTTGAGCTTTAGGATTGAATAATGAAAAAACGCTCGGACAGGTCAAATTTTGTTGAAAGGGGGACAAATAAGGGTGTTCAAATGAGTTTGATATCACTACCCCTCTAGCCGCAACCCCTAACAGCTCTCATTTTTGAATAGAGAAAAGGGGTCGAGCAGCACTTTGTTGGAAAGGCAATTCAATTTCCTGCATGAGTGTATTTTTTTTTCATCGCTTTATTATTATACAGAGTGACTCAGTATTGCATCAATAACTTTCACACGCCGAATTTGTATCTTTGAGATGGAAAAAACGCTCGGACGGGTCAAATTTTGTTGAAAGGGGGACAAATAAGGGTGTTCAAATGAGTTTGATATCACTACCCCTCTAGCCGCAACCCCTTACAGCTCTCATTCTTTTTAAAGTTAAATGAATTCTCATTTTCAAACAGCTTCTCCATCTCAATATCAACGGAATCTGTTATCGCCGCCTTTTTTTTGCAATTTCTCGATCACTACGCGTATACCAAACACATGTTGAAAATGCTGAAACCGAGACAATAACTGAAAACGTGAAAACAATAATATTTACAAAGTAAATCGTGCGCTTTCGTTTAAATTGAAATAATTGCGGTTAGGGTAGCGGCTAGAGGGGTAGTGATATCGAATTCATTTTTTGACCCGTCCGAGCATTTTTTCCATCTCAAAGATCCAAATTCGGCGTGTGAAAGTTATTGATGCAATACTGAGTCACTCTGTATAATAATAAATGAGCGATGAAAAAAAAATACACTCATGCAGGAAATTGAATTGGCTTTCCAACAAGGTGTTGCTCGACCCCTTTTCCCTATTCAAAAATGAGAGATGTTAGCGGTTGCGGCTAGAGGGGTAGTGATATCAAACTCATTTGAACACCCTTATTTGTCCCCCTTTCAACAATGTATATATATATATATATATTTGAATTATCCTTGGCTGTGTTGTATTGTTATTTATGTCTTTTTTTTTTTTAGAAAAAACAGGTCATTTGACTTTCCGCACTGGACTTTCCGAACACTGCATCAAAAGTAATCGTTTCATAGGATTTCTGAACTGCGATATTATCACAATCAGGTACAAAGGAATGAGATTAGACCTTCCCTACTCACAATAAATACCAGAAGCACACCGCTAAAATTATCCTATTCTTACCGAACAGTTGATGTTTAATATGACGCCGCTGTTGCAGTCAGCGATAAGTAGGTACAGAACTCTGAGATTTCCCGTTCTTCCTAAACGAGCAATTTCACGAAGCCATGAAATATGAATACGGATTCTGGGAAGCTTAGGATAATATATAAACCAGATCTGAGGAACCCGTTTATTCTTGAAAAAACTTTTGATAATGGCCTGGCAACTCGAAGCAATTGACAAGTAAATTTGTTATTAAGCTAAAGTTCCATTGAAGGAACAATGAGGAACATTGTGGAACATTTTTGATGATGTTGCGTGTTTCTCAAAAAGTTCCCAAATGTTCCTAAATGTTCCTTAAAATTTCTTTATATTTCGGCAACAAATATTGACTGTTTCTACTTGTCACACTTCAAGCTACGATTCCACCGGAGGAAGATTTTTGTTGCTTTTCCGTGTTTCCTTAAATGTTCCAAAATGTTCCTCAAATTTATTTTTTATTTTTTCTATTTTTTTATTTGAAAAGTCAACGGATCAATGATTACATCAAAGATCCTTTTTTATACAAAATTATACAGATTATACAAAATAAGAGTAATTTGGTAATAACAAACTTGTTGATAGTATAGCCAATAGTTTATAATAGCTATATAAGATAATTATAATTATATGAATATAACAATATACAATTTTAGTAGGCAAAATAGACTCTCATTAGAAATAACGATTAACAATAAGTTTGAGTTCCCTTTTGAATATTTTCAAGTTATCAGTACGTAGCACAACTGTGGGCACAACAATTTTGTTCCACTTTCTTCTTAACCTAAAAACGGTAGAGTTATAAATATAATTCCGATGAGTTCCATGCTCTAGAAGAGGTCTTATGCGCCTTAGCTCATAAGGGACCTCCCTTCCAGTCAACATCCCAAGAAGACATTCACAGTTTACGAGACCCATTAATGCTTTTTTAACAAAATAAATATCATGATAGATATAGAGGGATTTGATAGATTCCAAATTAACGGATAAAGCAAATTGAGTGTATTCGTGCTCTTTATAAGAAAATCTATTACCCATTTTAGATGCAAGGAATCTGAAAAATTTATGTTGAATTGACTCTAAAATCGAAATGTGCGTTAACTTGGATGGAGACCATATAATTGAACCATAAAGCATAATGGGTCTGACAAGCGTTTTGTATAGATGAATTATAGATTCGTGGGATTTAAACTCTTTTGTAGACCTAATAATAAAACCTAAAGACCTGTAGGCCCTAGAAACAGTGGCATTTAGGTGGAGGTCAAATTCAAAATTACTTTGGTGAATTACACCTAGATTCTTAATATTACAAACATTATATCCAGTATTTCACCATTAATGGAATAATTGAATTTCAGTTTCTTATTTCTACTTCTAGTAATAGGTAAAACTTTACAGTTGGTACAGTTCAATTTTATTTGGTTTGTACAAGACCAATTGTAAATAAGGACCAGATCTTTCTGCAACTTAATCTGGTCATAGAAGCACCTAACTCTGTTGAAAATTTTTATGTCATCGGCAAAGATTGATACAACACCAAACTTGAGAGAGTCGCATATATCATTTGTGAATAGGATAAACAACAATATGCCTAGGTGCGAACCCTGAGGCACCCCAGAAGTTGCAATAAATGGATCAGATAGATTTCCCTTAATACGTATTTGAAGTTCCCGTTTAGTAAGATATAATAATATTCATTTTAAGGTTCCCCACTCAGTCCGAACTTAGATAATTTATAAACAAGAAGATTGTGGTTGACAGAATCAAAAGCCTTCAGCAATAAAATTGTTACAAAATATAAGATAAGTAATAGTGGATCTCCCTTTGACAAATACATGCTGATTCCCAATTATAAATTGAAGGCATAGTTCAGAGAGTTTCATAGCTACAATGGAATCGAAAATTTTAGGTATGGTACCAATGATGGCAATAGGGCGATAATTTACAACGTCACGTTTATTACCGGCTTCAAATATTGGGGTAATAAAGATTTTTTTCCACAAGGTGGGCATGCACCCAGTAATCAAAGATTGCTAATATAGTAAGTAAAGAGGTTCAACTAAAGAACTAGAACAGTTTTTAACAAATAAAGCAGACAACCCATCTGGCCCTACGGAGTTTGACTCTTTCAAATTTATGATGGTTAAAGCTATTTCCTCTCTACTAATAGTGAAATCAAGTTCATCATCAAGATATAATTGGTGCTGAAAAGAGGAACTGGAATTTAGATAAACCAATTCAAAGTTCCTAGCAAACAAATTACATGCAGACTTACCATCGTGACTAGTTACATTATTAAAAATTTCCTCTTCGGGAATATAATTAGATTTTGATAGAGAGTTTACATAATTCCAAAATTTTTTTATACTTCTTATAGATCTCTTTTCAATACTATCAATATATAATTGCCTGTCGGTTTTAGACTGACGAATACATCTGGCCCTAAGTTCACGAAATTTAATGCCATCACTGGGAAAAAAAATTTTATTTCTTTATTTTTCGGCAACAAGCATTGAATTTTCCTACTTGTCACCGGTTTCCATTTTGAGCGGTAAACTTCTTTATGTTTCGGCAACAAATGTTGATTATTTCTACTAAATAATATGCAACTATTGACAATTTTAGTTGCTTCGGTGGAAACAAGAATTTTAAGTATGTTGCCATAAGTTTCTACTTTCGGCAACAAGGAGAAACATTCAGCAACAAAATGTTCCTCAATGTTGAGTGGAACTGCAGCTTCATATCGTGAAATTTATAATGTTTAATTTGAAAATATCTTTTCATTAAACAAATATCAAAACATTAAACTTTAAACGATAGTCATGGACTATAATGAAATATAATTTCACACTAATTCGTATAGAACATAAATGAATGGCAATACTGTACAAGATAAGGTTTCGCTCAGTCAGGAAAGCTTCATATTTCAAGACTGATAACCGACCTCTTGTGCTTATTTTCATTGTGAGGAAGACGCTCCCCGAAAACTGATCCATCAGAACAAACACAACAACGCCGAGGAATAAATAATTGGATGAAGTTTATGGAAGATCATCAAGACTTGGGAATTAATTAAATTGTTAATTTAAGATAGCTCGAACTATTTTCTAGAATCTGCGAAGTTCAATCGCTATAGTTGGTTATAAAGATTACGCGAAGAGAGAAATACAAAAATTAGGATCCTACTCTGATATTCACTGTTCCTTTTGACAATTGCTTGAACTGAAGAGGTTAAACTATGGAATTATATTAAAACAATGGTTTATAAAAACAATTTACACATTTATTAAATAAAATAACGCATGACGCTCGTTTCGGTGAAACGTCACCTTCTTCTGATGCTAAATATAAAGTAAATATACTTCTCCGTTATATAGAATACAATAAATAAATAATAGAGTATAAACTTTAAAATAAAAAACACTTGGCTTATGTTTCACAATATAAAAAATATTTAGATACTGTATTTAGCAGTAACGAAAAGTCGACATGTTTCGAGTTATGAACTCATTATCAAGACTGACTACAGGAGAGTATTACATCCTATTTTATAAAACAGACAAAAGCAAAGGTGATACCTGAAAATCAATTTGTTCATTTACAAGTGGTAATTGACTATTATAGGCGGAACTTATTTCGAGAATTTCAAGAAGGTCAAGGCGCTTTCCTTTGTTACCTGAATGTAACAATTTGGTTTTGTTGAAATCCAGGAAGTGATTGAATTTTATACAATGCTCAGAGAAGCCAGTGGTATTTTTGTTTTGTAAAATTGAATTTTTATGTTCTTCAACACGAATATTTATATTCCTTCCTGTCTGTCGAATATAGAAAGCAGGACATTCGTCGCAAAATATTTTGTAAACACCACTGTTTTCTCCGATGTTAGATTTTTTTTATTATTGACCAAGAATGGCTTCAAGTTTCTTTTATTTGTACAAATTGTTTTAACGTTATTTTTCGATAGTCTTGATAGACACTTGAAGTCATTCTTGGTCGATAATAAAGAAAAATCTAACATCGGAGAAAACAGTGGTATTTACAAAATATTTTGCGACGAATGTCCTGCTTTCTATATTGGACAGACAGGAAGGAATATAAATATTCGTGTTGAAGAACATGAAAAGTCAATTTTACAAAACAAAAATACCACTGGCTTTTCTGAGCATTGTATAAAATTCAATCACTTCCTGGATTTCAACAAAAACAAATTGTTACATTCAGGTAACAAAGGAAAGCGCCTTGACCTTCTTGAAATTCTCGAAATAAGTTCCGCTCATAATAGTCAATTACCACTTGTAAATAAACAAATTGATTTTCAGGTATCACCTTTGATATGTCTTATAAAATAGGATGTAATACTCTCCTGTAGTCAGTCTTGATAATGAGTTCATAACTCGAAACATGTCTACTTTTCGTTACTGCTAAATACAGTATTTAAATATTTTTTATATTGTGAAACATAAGCCAAGTGTTTTTTATTTTAAAGTTTATACTTTATTCTTTATGATGTTTTACCAAGTGATGTGCGAGAATTCAATCTCAGTTAATAAATAAATATATGACAAACTGTGTCGAAAGGGAAGAATAGTTACAAATAATTAGTAAAATAGGAGAAACCCATTCTGAAGTGCTAGTCAGGTAGTTCGGTAATTCTGAAAAGATTCAGAAGCGGGCTTTTAGTATGATCAATTAGGCTATTCAATAGTAGACCTGAATGTTTATATTTATTTATTTGTAGTGATTCTAGAAAATTAAGTTCAATTCCCTTACTTTCAGCATTTAATATTTTAAAGTCAAAATTAAATGTGCGACTTTCTTGAATTAAATTGTTTGTATAATTTGAATCCGACTTTTGACTAACAAAGCTATATTCTGCAATTCTGTTCTCAAAGCTTCTAAAAGTTTTACCAATGTAAAATTTTTCACAATCACCACAATTAATTTCATATACTCCTGATTTATTGTTTTTGTGAACAATCTTTCTAAATATAAAAAAGTTGAAATTTCATGAATCTTAACATTTTCACTATTTTCTTAGGAACACTAAAATTGTGAAAAATTTGTCTGGAAAAGAAGCAGTGAAATAATGTGAAAACAGTACCCATTCGAAAATCCATCCAAATCCACAAAAGTGAAAATTCCAAATCATTCAAGAAACTCTGAATAATATTTTATATCCGCCTTTCTTTGAATGAAAAGATAACCAATTCTCGTCTCGAGGGAGAAAATTCGCTACGTGAAATATACCCAATAAATGTTAACTGTGTTGGTTTAACAAGTTGGATCATTGTAAGAAGAACAAAGTCATTTGAAGGAGATGTGGATGGAATATGCTTATCTATCTGTAGAGAGCAATATTATCCAAAACTATACAGACATTACCTTCTCAAACTTTCAATATTAATTCAAGTCGATACAATAGGTAAGATAAATGATACAGCTGACAAAGATTAATATTTCAGTAGTTCTGTTAATCGTCGAATAAACTAATATTATACGTAATTTCTAACAGTTATCATGAAGCTGTAGGTACCTACGCGGCCACGAGTTGCTGTGGCTCAGTCTGGTTGAATGGAAAGTAAAAAAAAGTGCGTGTGAACAAAGTGCACCTGTCAGAAGTGAAACTTCTTTGGCAAACTAATTTTTGAATCTCGTTTATATTCATACTAATCTAAAGCTTTAGATTTCCGAGACTCAGAGGGAGGGAAAAAGGAAGATATATTGGGAATTTTATGAAATTAATTGTAATTTAAATAATAAAATTGTCGAAAATTAATACAAATTGATTGTTGGGCGGCCATCACACGTGTTCGTAGCCAAATCACGGCGGACCGCGCAACCTGAACCGTTCGTCGTATTCGTAATGAAAATTTCGTCGTCTTATCGTTGAGTACGAGAAGAACGCGAGAAACACGATGGCGGTCACTTTCTTAAGCGCACAGTAACGCGATTTCCCTCGCTCTGTCCCTCCTCTCATGCTCTCCCTCTTGTTGGACACACATCCGTTTCATCCCACATCCGTATTATTCGTAAGAATTTTACACTTAAGCGCGCAAAGAAGTTTCACTGCAAAAAAGACGCAACAAATTAAATACGTTTTTTTGTACAAATTTGTTTCAGTTCGATTTTCCAAACTGCATAGTGAAAAATCAGAAACTGCGAGAAAACGAAATGAAAAAAGGATTATCGACGTAGCATCGAGAGGAACAGATTCTACGCCTAAAAATTCTCGATTCATAAAGATTCAATTTCTATTGTAAGAGCATCCCACAATTTTCATCTTGGAGCAGAATAAAATTCAGAAGAAAACGATTCAATTTTCAATAGAGACCCTTGATAATGGAGTAAGAATATTTCCAGACAAATATTGAGTAGCTTTCGAATGAAAAAAAATCTATCAGATACGTATGTTCGTTGAAGTATAAAAAGTTCTCGAAATTGGAACCAAAGTAATTATAAACTGTATTTTGGAGAACGATGAAAATGAATCGAATTTGATGAATTTTTCAAAGCATCTGAAGCTTATTCAATTGCTGACGATGTAACATAAGTCAACAAAAAAGAACTTAAGGAATAATCATTTAGAAATCCGTTTCGTATGTTTATAATTTCCACATAAATTACTTAGAGTAAAATTTCTTGTGATAATTTCGACAATATCAGTCGATCTCATATTTTACGGAGGCTTAATGTAAGCTTGACGACCTAGAAATAATCCCAATAATAGTTCCTAGTACACGAAACCAAAATAATCAAGGCTTTCAATATTTGTTAGTTTAATAGCCGGCCGAGGTACAATGAAGCAGCATAACTTGATTCTCGTTAGATTCCTTTTCATAAATCAAATATTATTCGATCAACTGATAAATCTGAACTTTCGCCAATTAGTTGGTGAAATATATAACAATCTTCACACACACACACACACACACACACACACACACACACACACACACACACACACACATATATATATATATATATATATATATATATATATATATATATATATATATATATATATATATATATATATATATATACTAACACATCTAACTATGATTTTATGATTTATCTTATCCGCACAATTGTGGCAGATGAGTTAATCGACGCCGGATGTTTCCATCTGACTTAGGAGGTGATCCGACAGATGGCGCGTCGAACTTTCACATGTCACTGCTTCTCTTCTATGGAATAATCAGTTACGAATGAAATGTTCTAGTTGCCTACCACATTCGGTAAATGGTCAATACTGAAGAGGGCCCATTAAGTCCGAAACAGCTCTTTATTGTTTTCATCATTCGTTTCAATTTTTTTGATGTTTCTAACATTCACCCTGTAAGGGTGAATGGAATTATCATTGGCCTCATGTAGCTAACTAGCTCCGCTGAAGATATTTTTGATTAGTTTCGAATTTACCTTTAAAGTTCCTAATATTTCCTTTTGTATTAGTTCACACAATTTTCCAATTTTCAGTCAAGAATATATATATATATATATATATATATATATATATATATATATATATATATATATATATATATATAATCTTTTGATAATAAAAAGCAATAACAGGGTAGTTGAAAATCAAAAAACTCGATTTTATTAAAAAGTTGGCGTTTCGCCACGACATTCTAGGCTTTATCAAAACTTTTTCTAAAACTATATTTATATATATATATATATATATATATATATATATATATATATATATATATATATATATATACATATATACATATATATATATATATATATATATAATATATATATTATATATATATATATATATATATATATATATATATATATATATATATGCAAATAAATTTTTATTGGAATATATGGACTATGATTTTCATAACGAGAACAATAAATGAATGTTTTCCAAATTATTGAACATTTCCACGAATAATGATCATTAAAACAAACATTTATATTGAGGTCTCATGTAATTTACTAAAAAAAAAATACAATTTTTCAACATGTTTTGGGTTACACATCCATTATCCAGGCAGTTTTGCTAATGGGTAATTCACTCCAAACGTGAAAATCATTATTTTTTAATGTATCGTGAAACGATAAATCAAGTGTTCATTTTATTGATATAATCATGTTTCAGCAGCGAAAACTCAGTGTCAGTAAATATTTGAAAATGATCTCTTCTGAAATACTTCGCTTAATTGAATATGAAATATGTGTCAATAATTCAACTTTATGTAGGTAGGTAGGCACATGATTCATTTGAACAGATTTTAGCATAAGTCCAATGCCAATGTATACCATAATTAGTATCTAGGGCTGCTAGTATATCAACCATGATAAATTGATTCATGGACGTCTACGAGAGAGAGTGTCAGCCAACCCGATGTATACAGGGTGATTCGCGGTGGATGGCACATTAGACGTTTCTGGTGGATCACATTGAAAATTCAATTGATCATTTTCAAACACCTGATTTTGACAGGTCCGCCATTTTGGCTGGAGGACAAACAAACCATTTACGACTATCAGTGTTCTGAGTTGTTTGCTTACGTTTATTGAAAGTAAAAGTATTAAAAAACTTTGAATCATAAATTTATATTGAAAATGGAAAGAAGTACTTATCAATCAGTTCCTGCCGATATTAAGAGCCGCTACGATCAGAAAATCAAAATTATTGATGATATAGACCCCTATCTCTTGGAGTCCAGCTCTCAAGATTTGATATCATTTTCATCAATTCCAGTAATATCCATCATCGATATGGTTAATTATTTCATCCTTACCCACAGTTTTTATACTGGACAGCAAATGAAAGCATATAAAAGCTTGCAAGGTTTCAAATTGTATGAAGCAGGACTAGTCCAAGAAATTTATGGGAAAAGAGTGAACGAAACAGCTTTTGTAGTTATTGGCAAGGTAAGATGTATTTTAATGATATTCATTAGGTTTATTCTCATACTAGTCAGTGTTCTTAATTGTTATAACTAAAAGTAAACTTTATATTTCAGGTGAAACATTCACAACGTCTTAAGGAAAAGCTTCTGAATTCATGGGTTATTATCCTAACTGACGGTAGCATTTCCAGTGGACATTGCACTTGTATGGCAGGCTTAGGAGAAGTGTGCAGTCATATAGCAGCAATTGTTTTTCTCCTTCACACCCGCTCTCAGTCTAAGGATGAAGAAGCGTGTACCTCAAAGCTGGCAATGTGGCCTATCTATATCTATATGATATGTCTATATCTTCATATTGTTCCTCCAGAAAAAATAAATATACTTTCATGAGGGTCCTAATTTGCTGTCATATAACAATTACAGCAAAATCACTAGATACCTGCTCTACTTGCTTTTTTCGTTTAGCCGAACGTTTAATCCTGCTGACTTGAGTTTTACCAACAGGATTGGCAATTGTGTACCCCATATTGTTGGTTGAAATCCAGTCAGGGTTGTCTTTATCCAATAACTCTGTAGGAGTCCCTGAAAAATATTTTAAATAAAGAGTTCATCTTTTTTCACTTATTCAAGTAAACTTACCTGTTATAAAATGTTTAGAACAGACTCGTGCATATTTCAAATGATTTTCACTGAAAGGTCCCCTTTTCAATGCTTTAATCCATCTCTCTTGCCTTTCTCGTGATACAGCATTTGAATAATCACCAGCATTCTTGAGGACAGCAGGGATTCTATAAAATCTCACTTTGTCTCGGTTTCCTCTCATACCACAATTAACCACAGCACAAAACGATGGCATTCTAATAAACTCCAACAATAATGAAATAATCAGAAAAAAACTTTAAATTCGACAAACAACTCAAAAAGTTATGAAACTTAAACAACAGTTCAGCACAACTGTTTGCATAACAATGGTTTGTTTGTCCTCCAGGCAAAATGGCCGAAAGCGCGTGACGTCATATGAAAATGGTCAATGGAGGGCATAGTCGGACATTCTCTACCCAACTAAAATATTTTTGGTAATGCGGTGTTGCCACTTCTATTAGAAAGTAGTAGCAACTTTGATTTTTCAAATGGAACATCCTGTATATAATATTATTTTTAGAATCTCCAATAATTTCCCAACAACTTTTCATAATATTTTTCTATACCTTTCTGTTGCCGTTTTCGAAATATAAATTATTTTCATTTTTTTCTTCGGAAATCAAGACCTATAAAAACTCTGATATATTTGAGTAAAGATATACTATGATATCGTAATTTTGGAAGTGGCAACACCGCATTACCGAAAATATTTTAGTTGGGTAGAGAATGTCCGATTATGCCCTCCATTGAATTTTCAAAGTGATCTGTTGTATGGTTCACCAGGAACGTTTAATGTTCCATCCACCGTGAATCACCCTGTATATCAAGATTAACTCGAAACTGAAATTTTCCTGAATAAAGCTACGGATCAACATTGAAGAACATTTTGTTGCTTAATGTTTCTCCTGGTGAAACATACGTAAACTTCTTGTTTCCACTGAAGCAACTAAAATTCTCAATAGTTGAATATTATTTAGTAGAAATAATCAACATTTGTTGCCGAACAATAAAGAAATTTCAAGGAACATTTTGGAACATTTATTGAAACAACAGCAACAAAAATGTTCCTCCAGTGGAAACGTAGCTATATATTTATTAGTTTTCGTACTTCACTGCACACTGAAAATCTGCGACACGAATGGTTACTAGTTGCGTGCTCAAATCAGAGTGTACAAAGAGACTCAATTTAATAAAAGTACTTGCACATCATCACTGGGGAGCCCATGAGACAGTCCTACTGAACATATATAGAGCCTTAATCAGATCCAAAATAGACTACGGAAGCGTCATATATTCCTCAGCTAAACCACAAGACCTACGCCCACTAAATGCAGTCCATAATGCAGCACTAAGACTTGCACTAGGAGCTTTTAGAAGCAGCCCGGTTGAAAGCCTGTACCGAGAAGCAAATGAACGTGGCTTTGATAAAGCCACGAATGTCGTGGCGAAACGTCAACTTTTTAATAAAATCGAGTTTTTTAAGATTCAACAAGCCTGTTATTGCTAATAATTATCAAGAGATTATATATATATATATATATATATATATATATTTATATAAATATATATATATATATATATATATATATATATATATATATATATATATATATATATATATGTTCAGAAAGATTTCCGCGGTCGGAAGTATTTGAAAACCCCCGACTATAAGCGTATCACTGATGACCCGACAACATACCTGGAGAAAACCACAAGATCTCGTATCAACCAATCGAATCTCCCACCTGAAATAAAAAAGTCTCTAATTCCAAGCGAAAAATCTTCAAGAACCCCTCGAATTTATGGTCTACCCAAAGTTCACAAGCCTAACATTCCACTTCGACCCATTGTCAGCGCTTACAATTGTCCAACACATCCTCTTGCGAAATATCTCGCCAAAACCCTTCAACCCCTTGCCGAACAAACCCAGTCATACGTCAAAAACTCTTTTCACTTCATAGAACTCCTCCAAAGTATTGATATTACCCCAACTGATCTCCTCGTTAGTTTTGATATTGTCTCCTTATTTACAAATATCCCCATTGAAGAAACACTTTCCATCTTAGACACGAAACATCAAATATCCCCAGACAACCTATCCCTGATCAAACACTGCATGGCCAACACTTACTTCATCTTCCAAGGCAATTTCTTCAGACAAATCAAGGGAGCCCCAATGGGATCCCCTCTCTCTCCCCCGTCATAGCCAACATTTTCATGGAACATTTCGAAACCCAAGCTCTCTCGTCATTCGACCTTAAA
This sequence comes from Cynegetis impunctata, assembly GCA_030704885.1. Classification (NCBI taxonomy): domain Eukaryota; kingdom Metazoa; phylum Arthropoda; class Insecta; order Coleoptera; family Coccinellidae; genus Cynegetis; species Cynegetis impunctata. Next base: position 569,749 of record JARQZK010002908.1, read on the forward strand.
CCATCATGCTGGCTCCGTTATGTAGACGATGTCTTTGCGATCTGGCCCCATGGCGGAGACTCGTTGCTCCACTTCTTGAATCATTTGAATGGCATACATCCAAGTATCCAATTCACAATGGAAGTGGAAAACGATGGGTCTCTGCCATTTCTCGATGTCATGATCAAAAAACTTCCATCCCAAGGCTTCTCATATTCAGTTTATCGTAAACCCACCCATACAAACCGTTATCTGAACGCCCAGTCTCACCACCATCCTTCTCAACTTAACTCTGTAGTTAATACCCTAATCTACCGTTCCATTCGACTATCTGACGACGAACACCGTGAATCAGAACTCAATACTCTAAAACATATATTATTACGGAATGGTTACAACACATATCAAATCAACAAGAGCATACGCAAACACACAAACATCACCCCACCTCTACCACCTTCCAATCCCACTGAACAAGAATCTACACCTAAATTATTTCTTCCTTACATCAAAGGAGTAACAGATAAGATCGCAAGATCTCTCAAAAACACAAACATCAAAACAATATTCAATACTCAACAAAAACTCTCCCATCTGGTCAGATCCGTCAAGGATAAAATTCCTAACGAAAATCACGGTGTTTATGAGATTCCCTGTTCCAATTGTCCTCGTTCTTATATAGGACAAACGAACCGACGAATTCAGGTTCGTGCCAAAGAACATTCACTTTCGGTAAGACACTCAGATATCGCCAACGCCCTTTCCCAACATCACACCCAAACAGGCCACATTATCGATTTCCCCAATACAAGAACTATTGCTCCCGTCCGATCTTTCAAATCCCGAATTTTCCGTGAAGCTGTAGAAATAGAAAAACGTCCAAATTGTTTGAACACCAGAGATGACAGTCACAGACTCCCATCAGCATGGAAACCACTTCTCAGTGGTCGCCATGTCACACCCAATCAGAGTGCATCCCGCACTGATGAGCGTGAGTACCCGCCCCCCTCCCCTATAAATACGGCCACGCGACGATCGGCCCGTCAGTTGACTCTGAAGAGTAGGCAGGTTGAGACTTCAGAGTTGACAGGAAGCAGTACGGTTAGTGGAGTAGGCAGGTTGAGACCACGCAATCGTATTGTTTCCGATTCCTCCTAATTCGATTCGTGGAGTAGGCAGATTGAGGCCACGATTCTGAATTATTTCCCCTTTTACTTCTCCTGAAGATGGCTTCGCAAAAGGAGCCGAAACGTCGAGATTTTTCAAATCTTTTACGCGGTTCATTCCGTGAACCAAGTTTTTCATATATATATATATATATATATATATATATATATATATATATATATATATATATATATATATATATATATATATATATATATATATATATATATATATTTTGGCCATTTTCTGAAAAAGTATTCTGATACATAATTTCACTAACTAAAACTTTTTTTACCCAAAATTATTCATAACCTGGAAATGGACTCAAATAAACCACAACTACAATAAATGAAACACTATCGGTTATTCAAATAATAAAGATATCTATATATTTTATCATCTTCTGAAAAAGTATTAGCACTGAACTAACTCCATAAAACGAAACTGGTTTTTTTTTAATATAAATTATTCATAATTTGGATATCGAGTCAAATAAATTGCAATTACCATAAATGAAACACTATTGATTATTCAATTTATCGTTATATATAAAGATATCTATATATTTTATCATTTCTGAAATATTATTCTTATTGAAGACATTCGGTAGACCAGCGGTAAGGCGTACCGCTTGTAAGTCGAGGATGTGGGTTCGAGTCCCACCTTGCTCTTGGGTGTTGTGTATGTCCGGAATTTAGTGGTTCTAATTATAAAGATTAATTGTTGGGTAATGTACATCGTTTACAAGCCCATTGGCCGTTCGGAACCGGCGTTAAACTGTAGGTCCCTCGAGTGAAAAAAAAAAAAAAATAAGTTGTCTAAGATTCACTATAAACTAAAACTTATAGTTCTCTGTGTCCCGATACACCTAATTGTGCTAGCTTCCATAAAACAATGAATATCGAACAAAGGAGCCTAAATGACATGAAATACCACACGTACATAATGAGTTTCTAATCACAGTCAACAATAATTTGTGATAACGAAGATTAGCTTACTTTAATCAAGGATAATTACACAACTAGTCCTGATATTTAATGCCACGTAAAGCGCACCAGGCTAGCATTTATCGCAGTCAGAAATAAGTACAGCTATATGTTCGAATAGTTGCCATTAATTTCGATCCACCACTACGAACTGCTTCAAATAAAGTGATTGGAAAGTTCTAGCTCATGGAATTTAATCAAAATAAGTTGAATGTGAGAAATAACATATATAATATATCCAGTCTATCCAATAAGATATTGAAAGAGAATAAAAGTGAATGAGTTAGTTTAATAGACAAGAATTGAATGAATTAAATCAAAAAATAAGTTAGACAATAACTCTCAAATTGATTGCAGGATATACGTATGTATCTTATTTTTCGAGTTACAACAATTAAATATTGAAGTAATTTCTAAGCATAAGAAATTGTTTATTCGCATAATATAGAATAATTTGATCAAGTTAGTTGGCAAAAGAAAATAGACTATTGCTGGAACTGAACTATATATATATATATATATATATATATATATATATATATATATATATATATATATATATATATATATATATATATATATATATATATATATATATATATATATATATATATATATATATATATATATAATATATATATATATATATATATATGTATATATATATATATATATATATATATATATATATATATATATATATATATATATTATATATATATATATATATATATATTTTATATATATATATATATATATATATATATATATCTATCTCAGGTGTACACCCCTATAACTTTTTTGTTAGAGATCATGGACATAAAGGACACTTGGCATATTTTCAGTTTTTTGTCTCCATGTGACATTTCGAATACAACCATGTATCATTTGTTACTGTTTACAACCGTCTTTTTAATTTTTTTTTTCGAAATAAATTTCAATCCTAAAATTTTTGTAAAATTACAATTTTACTGTTTTCGATCAAAATGTTTCAGCTATGTGACTTTTGATTTAAAAATTTTTACTTCAAATGGCAACATGGCAGCTTGTCGGCTTATAAAAATCATTTTATTACGATTAATTTGATACCGCTCTCTATTAGACTTTAGGAAATGAAATAATTTATTTGAACGTATCCATAGCCCTCTGGAATAAAAATTTATTTCGAAAAAAATTAAAAAACCTTTACAAAATGTAACTCATGATACATAGCTGTACTCTGAAAGTCATATGGAGAAAAAAAAACTGATAATATATCAGGTGTCCTATTTAAAATCGAAAGTTTGTGTCACTTCTAGAGATTCTAATTATTACATCTCAAAAACTTTTGAGACGCCCTAGAAATTAACAAGTAGAAAAATTTTGATAACCTATTAAATATATTCAATATTTAATCTAATTTGTGCAAGTTTTCTCCAAGGATTACCTAACCTATTACCCCACTATTTATTTTCTTTGAGTTATAGTTTCTCCTTACAAAAAATATATAAACTCAGAAACTAAGATTTTTGTATTTATTTTTGTCTGATGAAGCTATTGTTTGGTGAAACGCTGCGTCACAGCGTTCACACAGATTCAATCATAATCATAATTTCTCTAATTATTGTGAAAAAGTTTTTTGGAGTAAAGTAATTTTCCTCTTTATCTTTCTGGAATTATGGAGTTCTCTGAAAGAGATTAAATGTAAATGGAAAGTGATATTTCGAAACTTCCATATTTACGCGGATTGCAACAAAATAACTTCTTACGCTATTGAAAATATTACCCTGTTTTCCCAATAAAATATTTTCTAATTTCTATTACTCACAATCTAAACATACGAAAACTATTATATAAAGTTTATGTTACTTTCAGAGATTCTAATTATTACATCTCAAGAAATTTTGAGACGCCCTAGAAATTAACATAGAAAAATTTTAATAACTCATTGAATTCACAAATGGACTCCAATCATTCCCCCTGCTAAATATATTCAATATTTAATGTAATTTCTTCAAGTTTTCTCGTAGATTTATCTAACCTGTTACCCCACTATTTATTTTCTTCGTGTTATAGTTTCTTCTATCAGAAAAATATATAAACTCAAAAACTACGATTTTTGTATTTAATTCTGTCTGATGAAGCTTTTGTTTGGTGAAACTCTGCATCACAGATTCAATTAAAGCAACGGCTAAAATCAACCATGTGTTTTTCTAATATTAATATGATTACTAGAAAATGAAACCATCATAATTTCTATAATGATTGTGAAAAAGTTTTTTGGATTGAAGTAATTTTCCTCTTTATCTTTCTGGAATTATGGAGTTCTCTAGAAGAGATAAAATATAATTGGAAAGTCATATTTCGAAACATCCATATTCACGCGGATTGCAACAAAAAATTTTCTTATTTGAAAAATATTACCCTGTTTTCCCAGTGAAATATTTTCTAATTCCTATTACTCACAATCTAAACATACAAAAACTATTATATAAATATCAAGGTGAGATTTTGATACGTGCCCCGACACTCGATTCGCGTAATGCAACAGCCACTGAACGTACTGGAGCGTTGGCGGCGCGAAGTTACAGTTGGCTTCGTCCTTCTGCCAACGACGCCGGAGAGGTACTGGTGTCGCGGGGGCGGTTATTCCACGTTTCCATCGATGGCAGAATCAACACGCCGCCGTTCTCATTCAACTCGTTGGAGATATGACGGTGTAGCGATATTTTACAAGATGAGTGCTTTAGACGTGGGCGGTTCATCGATGCACTTTTCGAGTAGGGACGAAATAGACCTTCACCAGTATGAAGAGTCTATTTTTATTTTCGAAAGTTTTCCTGTTCAAACTTTGCGAACATTTTAAGTTTGAATGTACGAAATGTCTGTATCTGACGCAAATAATGTTCACTTCATAAAGTAGTTCTTAAAAGCCAGATCTTCAGAGAAACTTAGATCTCTTACTCTCTATATATATATGTGTATATATATATATATATATATATATATATATATATATATATATATATATATATATATATATATATATATATATATATATATATATATATATATATATATATATATATATATGTGTATATATATATATATATATATATATATACATATATACAGGGTGAGTCAAGCTGAACGCCTCGGACTCTCGTGGCCAAATGGTATTTTTTTTCGGTAAACGGTCTATGGAAGTATATGCACGTCGATCTGAACTACAATTTAAAAATAATGACTTTCATACAGGGTGTTTCAAAAGAGCGTGACATATCAAAGTTATATTTCTTTTAATGGAACACCCTGTATTTTCTCGCATTTTTGAATTACTTGAGAAAAAATAAGCTAACTTTGCTAAAGTGTCCCTATCCCTAGCTCTCTCTATTTATGAGATATTCAACTTTTTCTCAAAATGTAAGGCGGTCGAAAAAATTCAATATCATTTGAATTAGCCGAAGCAGGTGTGCGAAATTTAGAAAACCCACTCAAATCAATTTCAGCTACTTACTGTAGCATGAGTGAAGAACCAATAGTATACAGTGTGTTTCATACTATCAGGAACAGTTACCGTATATTTGAACGTCAATAACTTTGTTATTTCAAATGGAACACCCTATATTTTTTCACTTGACATGATGCACCTTTTCATTTCCTTTTGAACCATATAATACATCCCTATACCTAAATGTGATGTTTCAGAAATTATCGAAGCCTATATATATATATATATATATATATATATATATATATATATATATATATATATATATATATATATATATATATATATATATATATATATATATATAATAATAATAGTAACAAGATTTATTTCAAGTAAAGTAGAAATGTGAGTATATAACTTCTTGAAATGAACTAGTGTCAAAGATTTCAATACAACTACTGGTTAGAGGTCCTTTTCCAGCTCCTCTTATCATACATCAAAAACTCTTCTACAGTGTATGGTTCAATTTGTAACAATAGTTGGAAAATTTGCTTATTGAAACCTGGTTGTTTCTTTTAAGTGAACTAAAATTTTGTTGTAATATTTTACACAACCATATTCTGGTCCCTTTTCAGGTAACGTAAGTCTATGCTGTAGACATTTTAACTTACTTGTTCTTGTGTTATATGTTATTGTAGATTCAGTCTGAAAATAGTTTTTATTTTTGAAGACAAATATAAGGCACTCTTGTATGTGAACTGCAATTGCAGTTAGCAGGCCATTTTTTCGGAATATTCCTCTACATGATTCCCTGCTGCTCATCCGCATAATTGCTCTCTTCTGCATCTTCAGAACACGATCCGTAGTGTTTCCACTTCCATAAAATATAATTCCATACCTTAGTTTCGATTCAAATGTAGCTTGATAGATTACTTTAATCGATGATTGGTCTAAATATCTCAAAAAAACACCCAGTGATTAGCAGATGAAAGCTAGCTTGTTGCTTAGTGATGATATATCTTCGCTACAGTTTAAATTTTCATCTATTGTGAGACCTAGGAAGCGTCCAGAGTTTTGCAGTTCGACTTTGTTGTCATTGAGTTGGATGTGGGATGGTGTTAGGAAACCAGAATGAGCTGTCTTCAGAAGAATATATATATATATATATATATATATATATATATATATATATATATATATATATAAATATACAAAAAATACAATTGGAAATTCATCTGAAAAATCGACGACTAATCAAATAAACCTCCCAACGGAAATAGTTTCATGAGCTTCGATGACATGGTGTCCTCACCCATCCTTCAAAGGAGATTGTTAGAAACCTCGAGACCTGAACCATACACAATAGAAGTGAACCGCCTATCGATCGAGTAGGCAATGATATTCCACAATTGATTTAAAGAAAAAGTATATAACAACAGAATATCAGAGGTGTCTTTCAGAAAATTTAACCATCAGTAATCATGGTCAATATAAATATATAATATAAATAAAATTTCAAATGGAGATCCAACTCTGGATATTAGTAATGAATCATTTCTGTACTATGATCGCAATTACAAACCACGACTATTTTCGATCAAAGAATCCATTGCTGAAGTTTGTTCTACTTATAATGACTCACCCTGTATTATATATATATATATATATATATATAAATATATATATATATATATATATATATATATATATTTTTTATATATATATATATATATATATATATATATATATATATATATATATATATATATATATATATATATATATATATATATATATATATTTATTCGAATTGCTGTTGCCTGTGAACTATTTTAACTTTTTGATAATTATTAGCAATAACAGGCTTAGTTTATCTCAAAAAACTCGATTTTATTAAAAAGTTGACGTTTCGCCACGACATTCGTGGCTTTATCAAAACTCCAAAACTCACGAAAAGTTTTGATAAAGCCACGAATGAAGTGGCGAAACGTCAACTTTTTAATAAAATCGAGTTTATTGACATTCACCAAGCCTGTTATTGCTAATAATTATCAAAAAGATATATATTATCAAAAAGATATATATATATATATATATATATATATACAGGGTGAGTTATAATTAGTGCACTGCACATTGAATTTTTTTCGACTTCTTATATTGTTGATCAGAAGAAACATTTTTTTACTTGAATTATTACCAACGAAACTATTGATTCGATTTTAGTGCAGACACGTGATCCATTGAAGAAAAAGAATTGCTCGTATCCAATTCAAGTTTTAAGTTCACCAAAATAAGATGAAATACGATGCCATATAGATTTAATCTTTCAGTTCGTAAAAATAATAGAAATTTGTTCTTATGGAATATTAACTATCCAACTATACTGAGGAATTTGTTAAAAAAAATGATTCGCAGTGAAAACCTCTAGAAAATTTATTGGCTGTTATGGACAGTATTGATTTCGTGAAATTTCATTAGGAATATGAATGATTTGATTAGATTAATATACCCTGTATGAATATTTTTGGTTAGTTGAATATATTCATCTCAATTCAAATTCACATCAAAAAATCAATATCCCAAAAAAAAACAATTATTGGATGATAATCACATTCCGCTTGTACTATTTTGTAATCTTTCGAGAATTAAAACTATATGTTGAAATGAATTTATGTTGTGCATATTTTGAAATCTACAAAAAAATAAAGTTTGGCATATCGAGAATAAATGAAGTCCCTAGAAAATGACTTACACCAAGAAGAAATTCCAAAGACTCGTTTCTACAAGTGAAAAACATTTTCATTTCACTAAACATTGACAAATTTCTCTCGCCCTGAATGTGTTTCACAATAAACGTTTCATATCAAAATAAATTGTGAAACTTTGTTGAGCTAAATGCAACACTTACTGATTAAAATTATATCTCTCATGATTTCAGAGTTTTCGAAGAATATCAGAAAAAAATATAACAAAAACTCACTAAAGCGTCACATTTTGGATCTGGTTACGATATATTCCTAGTTAATTATAAATGAGTAGGGTAATTTAACCACACCTGACAAATCTCATTCACCTGGTTCCAGACATACATCATTTAGCCTATCGTATTCAGAATGTCATTTGGGTGCTCTCGCCCACATTATTACAGAGAAATATATCATTAATTTCTATAAGGAAATCTGTTTCGATTAGTGGAACTCTACCCGAATTCAAAGAGTTCATATGGTTATTGAGTGTGAATAAATGAATATTAATAATAATAATAATAAAATGACTTTATTTCCACAAATGTGTATACACAGCATTTGCCCAGGCAGGCGAAGATTAGCTTAAAGCTACTCTTTAACTCTTAACCTACCTGGTTAACACGTAAATTAGCTATAAAATAAAGTAAACATCATAAGAACACTACAAGAGAAACAAATACTAAAACACAGATACAGAGATAGTAACATACATATCATCATTATCATTTTCATTGCCTGGCCAAGAGTAAGTCCCTAAGAGTATGCCGATATCTAGACAATGAAGAAATAGACATAGTGAACACAAAAGAGTTGTAGTACTTTACTAAATTATAAGTAAAGCAGCGCTCGAACATGGCAGAGGAATGCTGTGGCATTGTCACAGTATTATGTCGGTTGTTGACATTATGAACTGATTTTCTAAAAACGATTTTTTTGTACAAGTAAGAAGGAGCTTTAGACCTGATCAAACGATATATGAACACAAGAAAATTCAACTCAAAGGCGTGATTAATTTTTAACCATCCAATTTGCGAGAAACAAGGTGTAATGTGATCATATCTCCCTCGGTCGAAAATAAATCTACAACATGTATTTTGAATGCGTTGCAATTGACTACGGGATTCCTGGTCGAGACAAGGGTAGTAAACAATGCTACAATAATTCAAAACTGAAAGAACCAAGTAATATTGAAAGACAATGACATAAAAATCGATGAAGTTTGGATCTGTATTTCATCAAAATATAATGAACGTGTTTTCTCACATTCCTGATAAAAAATCTTTCATTATCCCACTGAATCCTGTGACTAGTTTCTCAGATAAAAAATTCTCATCCTGATTCAGAGATTATTCGAATTAACCTTAAAAAAGACACGGGATGAAAACAGTAGACAGGCTGTTCCGCTTTTAAATGAGGCCATCAGTAGTGTTCCGTCCTTCGACCGAGTCGGCGACGACTTCGAATCCTCATAACCACCTCATAGCTCCCAGGGCGAGCACTAATGATAAGCGAACAAACCACAGTGCCATCATCAAAAAGTTAAAAATAGTTCACAGGCAACAACAATTCAAATAAATAAATAAATAAATATATATATATATATATATATATATATATATATATATATATATATATATATATATATATATATATATATATCTATATATAAGTAGGATATTTATTTGAAACTAATCAAACAAACCTCCTAGCAGAGCTATTGATAAGAGTTCACGAAGCATCGAAATATCCACATCTACCCTAGACGGTAATTGTTAGAAATGTTGAAACATTCTTCCGCTAGGAGGTTTGTTTGATTAGTTTCAAATAAAAGTCCTAGTTCACTTAATTTCATAACCACGGGCGTGTTTTCCGTTTAACATGAATAATTCTTACTTATATATATATATATATATATATATATATATATATATATATATATATATATATATATATATATATATATATATATATATATATATATATGTATATATATATATATATATATATATATATATATATATATATATATATATATGTTCAGAAAGATTACCACGGTCGGAAGTATTTGAAAAACTTGGTTCACCAGTTGACTCTGAAGAGTAGGCAGGTCGAGACACGCAATCGTATTGTTTCCGATTCCTCCTAATTCGAATCGTGGAGTATGCAGATTTAGGCCACGATTCTGAATTATTCACCTTATAATTCTCCTGAAGATGGCTTCGCAAAAGGAGCCGAAACGTCGAGATTTTTCAAATATTTCACGCGGTTCATTCCGTGAACCAAGTTTTTCGAATATATATATATATATATATATATATATATAATATATATATATATATATATATATATATATATATATATATATATATATTATTTATTTATTCATGGACACAAATATATACTTGATATATTCGCATATTCGCTTGTTATATAGGCAGTTGTTACATGTCATCTGATATAATCCTAAAGACTTAAAAATGAGGGAAATGCCTACGGCATCCATACCGCGATGCCAGAGAACAATGTATTATGAATTATACCTAGATAATACAAGAACGTTGGGTATTCCTTGCTTCCAGGCTCATTCAATTTTCTGAACGATTTCGTACCAGACTGTTCATGTAAATGAGAATTCTTCGAATGAATACCATGTGCATTTCTGAACGTCACAATGCAAGAGATGCTTCCAGTAATTATTTACAGAGGAGAACACGCCTACAGGGTTATTTCATGTCAGCACGGCATATTAATTTAATTTGCCTGTTGGCTTACATTATTTAATCAACTAGCGTGATGTTTGGAAAAGGAATTCTATATAGATTCTACATAAATATTCATCAGAAAATTATAGACTGAGATAAAACGTTTAAAAAAATGGAAAATTTCGCTTTGATAGATATATCTACATATTTTACAAAGGACCCCGCACATTTAGTTAGAAAAAATAACGACAGCTAAATTCGCTAATTTTTGGATATATTATAGATACTGGCTACCTACACAACATATGAATTTTAAATTATGTTTTCACGACTGGTTTAGGATATAGAGTGGTCCAAATATATATGTCCAAAAAAATCATATTCATAATTTCAGAAAATGATGTTAACATACAAATTGTTACTGGAATATGATAACTTCACTAAAAAACCGTTCTTCAAAGGAAGCCATCCAAATAACTTGAAAATGAGCCCGGCATATACAGGCTGTTTACTCGATGAGTTTGTGTATGCGGCTTCAACTTCGAAAGTTTTATGCCAAAAAACTCTATTTCTAGCTTCATTGATAACAAACGATATCTAAAACAGTGAAACAAAATACAGCTTCCTACCATGTATAGTTTAGAAAAAAAAAGTGGTCCAAAAGTTAAAATCAAAGAATGTTTTTTCTTTATCACTTGAAAACTTTTTGTTTGTGAGGTACTGGAGATTAAGTAAGTCGAATAGTCTATAAAAAGTACATATCATGTTGAAACTGACGTTTTTATACCGTATGTTCATTTTCACAGGCATACCTCGTAGATAAAAATGTATTAATTATTTTTCATCTTGAGATGATCAAGATATTAATTTAGAAATTGATGAAGCTCATCTCGATATTAACCTTGTTAGGTTGAGACTATTTCCGAGATATAAACATTTTACAAAGTATCAGCTATGTATTCAAAATAATGAAGACCGAGAGTCGGTGTCGGGGTACTACTGTACCTGTAAATCAGGTCCAAGAACACTCGGAACATGTGCTCATGTGGCAATGGCGTTGTGGTACCTTGGTTATTCTGGTATGCTCCCGCACGTGAAATATCCTTTTACTAAAATTATAGATTCGGTAAACAACGCGATTTCAATTGATATTAAAATATGAAAATAATTATTCATTCAGGATACTAGACTTATGGTCAAAGAACGTATTTCACTGTACCTGTATCTTGAAAAGTGAGTCTATGGATCTGGAAGAAGCGATTCCAAACCACCCTGAACAATACAAACTGAATATACTATTCTTACTTGTCTCGTTGAAATCCAATCAGTCCCATTAGAATCATTAGATACACTCTCATTTTTCGACATTAGGAAACGAACATACGGTATATGAACTTCAGTTTTAAAATGAATGTGGCCTGTTTTTTAACTATTCGATTTGGCATTTATTTTTCCAGTACCTCACAAATAATTTCTGTACAAAATATAAAGAAGAAAAATTCGGCGATGTCAAATTAGACCATCCTTCCTTCTGAATTGTACATGATAGACAGTTGTACTTTCCGTCTACTATTTCGGGTATCCTTTGTTATTATTAAGTAAGAAAAACAAAAGTATAAAGTTTTGAAACATAATTGTCGAAGTTGAGACCGTGTACACAAACCCATCGAGTGAACAGCCTTTATATGTCGGACTCAATTTTGAGTTATATGAGTGACTATCGTCAAGCTATAGCTTCCCACTGAGGTTGTCGCATTTCACAGAAAGTCTTTATGTTAGCAGCATTTTCTAAAATCGTAAAGATGGTTTATCGAGACATTGACATTTGCACCACTCTATATCCCAAACCAGTCGTGGCAACAGAATTTAAAATTGATATGTTTCATAGCTGGCCAGTATCTATAATATATCCAAAAATTAGAGAATTTAGCTGTCGTCATTTTTTCTAACTAAATGTGCGGGGTCCTTAACAATTTATAGCATCTTCCTAGCATTACATGATTTCACGTACAAATTTTCAGGCTGTAAAGATGCGCAATGCTAGTAAATTATAAAAACGCTTGAAATGTCAACATAAAATCTACGGCGGTGAAAGAAATCTGTGGTGTACTTCACTAACATTAACTCAATCCACTAAAAGCTATAGAGGTGCGTAAATCAAAAATAAAAACGAGAAATCCCTACACAAAAGCCGACATTTTAGGAAAATTGTTTAAAACACAGAAAGAACTTCCATGATATTAACTGGATCCACATGCAAAATTTCATCTTTCCAATTCAATCTAAAGGAGCTGTGGTGGTGCGCATATCCTCAAAAACCAATAAAAATATAAATCTTATAAATATACACGCTTTTTTGGATAACAAAACTAAAAAGTAGAAAATAATTTTCAATGAATAGTATAATTTAAAGAAAAATTCTTTCATTGTAGGAAAGCGTGCCCAACTAACAATTTAATTTTTATAATGGTTCCTAGAACGTTTACCTAACGTATTTTATAAAACATTCACTATTTTATTAACACTTTCACAATGTTCTTACAGCTCTTATGAGCATGGAATTGGCGCAGATTATAAAACAAATCGCCTGTTAGACTTGCTCTATATATGTTGTTTGCTTCTATAATAAAACAGTTTTTAGAACATTTATAAATGTCTTATAAATATTCAAAAAAACATTTATAAAACTGTTATATAACAGCTCTGTTACTAGGACTTTTTTAGAGTCGTTATGACAACGTTTTGTGAATGTTTTATAAAGCTCGCAACTTTAGCACTTTTGCTACGACTGCCAATAGTTACACGATAATAAAGTTTTTTTAACATTCCTATTCACACAAAATTGTTTGTGAATATGAAATTAGTCTCTTTAGTTGTTGTAAGAAGATACTAAGACCTGTTAGTATGGTAGCAAACATACAATAATGACAAATGGCTGATTCGGAATAAAGAGTAATAAAAAGAATGAGTAAAATAATGCACCCATGGTGCAGATGTGGCTGCGAAATTAAATTTACTGTTGAGTATATGGTACAGTTCGAATGAAATTTTAACGCGCTTTTTGAATTATGATAAATAAGGTAATTTAAAATATAATTTAATTAATGATAAAAAAAACATTATATATGTTTGGTAAACAGTTTATAAGGACCTTCTACATTATAAACTAACCAGTCTAGCATATTCATTTTTCATGAAAATGTTAGGAGACACGAAAAAATATAGTTTTAAAATGTTGGTGAAGGCTCGCATTTATATGGCTGTCGATTTAAAGGATCCCAACATGGCCACTTTCTTATACAATCCTTATAAATCAAAATTATCCGATCCAGGATAATTATGCTGTGTAAGTAGTTGTTATTGAAATCAAACAGGATTTGTCTAGGCAGAGGTGTACTTTGGAGTTGTACATATAAAGTAAATCACATACATTTTCTTATCAAATCATGAAAAATGTACATGCCGATTATCATGGGACTAATAATTGGAATCCGTTAATATTACAAATCATGGACCAAAACTTGTTTTTGCTGCTCTTAAAAATTGGGCGTCCGCCCATATTAAGGCTAATTTAAATAGTTTTTGGAATGTCACTTAGTTTGTGCAGAGCATTTCTTGGACTTGATTCCAAACCATTATGCCAGTAGTTTCCCATACCAACTTTCGTTAAAAAAATTGTTTGTCTGGTTTTTAAGAGGGTTCGAGGACCTTGAGGTAGACAATTTGGTATGCGTTCATTAAGTACAGCAAAAAGCCTCTTTTGAGATAAATGGGGAATATTGTTTGATACTGCCCATGACCGAATGTCTTCTCTCAACTTTGCATTTTTTCTCTCGCACAAACTGCTTGCAGAATGATGTTGATCGCCAGGATCACTATCTAATTCGACAATTCAACTTTCTATTTCAGCTTCCCGGTGAACATTGTTCTGTGGTATTGCCTGATGAGAAACGCAACTATTGTTGAGTCCATCAGACTCCTCTGTTGGAATAGTATGGTCATTTCGATTGCTAATCTCCGAGGTCTCTGAATGATTGTTAGAGCTAAAACAACTTTTCTTATAATTTTTTTCCAGCCACTGTACGACATTTAATTTGTACATCCAAACAAAAATATCAACAAACGAAATAAAAATGGCTAGTTTATAATAGTTTTATAATTATTGTTGTGTTAACATTTTAATTTTAAAAGACTCCCTCGCGCAACATATTTGCTTTTTAACTATTTTTTGGAAAACTATTAAACAACAATTTTATAGTCACTCGCTTTCATACTAATTTGCTGCAGAAAAAAATTCACATTTATAAATAACAATTAAAAAACTATTTTGTTATTAGGAAATATGTTCGTAACAAAACAGTTTTATTATTGCTTTTATAGCAATAAATTAATCCAAAAACGCACCTTTATAAAATGCCTTTAGAGCAAAGTAATATTCAGAGCTAATATGTTTTATACAAAGTATTTTATAAACGTTTATAAAATAGCTGTATAACTTATTATACAAATATTTTATAGTTTTGCTGTAAAAACGTTTTCAGAACAGTTTTATTGACAGAACAGTTGAGCGCAACAAATTTATCCTGAATGAATACTTTATAAAACATAAAAGTTTTTACGAAGCGTTAATAAAACAATTATAAAGTATATTAGTTCTCTAACGATGTCGAATTGCTAGTTCGGTGGCTTGCTTGAAGACAATTGTTATGATATTTCAATGACATATATTGGTAAAAGTAGTGTAATTATGGAAATATCTTAAAAAGCACACCACGTTTTTCTACAATGAAATAAATTTTTTGATAATTACCCTTATCTTCTATTTTTTAGTTTGGTTATCTACTGGAGCCTGTTTTTCAGTATTTTTTAAACTATTTTTCATTTTATACTTTTCAGTTCGGTTATCTACAAAAAAGTGTTTTTTAGTTTTTCAAAATTATTATTTATTTTCAATATTTTTCTTGTGCTAACTACAAAAACGTGTTTTTTCAACATTTATTTATCTTTGCTTTCATAGTTTTGAAACGTTTTCAAATGCGTTCATGATACAAAGACACTACCAGGAATCGGATTTGGCAAACCGCTAATCCTGCAGATCAGGATAATGGAAATTTTAATTATTGCATTGTTAAATGTGCAAAGTTTCAAATCAATCCGACGTTTTGAAGTGGGTGGAAAATCAAGTTCAAAGATTCCGTTAAATAGATACATAAATAGATTTTTTTGCGATTCTGTTGCTCCGTTTAAAAATGGCGGCTGTCCAGTTGTGAAAATTATTCTCAATTGACTCCCAGTAAAAGAATAACTCTTTTAGATTTATCAGGAAAAAAAACCGTCAACCATCATACTCAGACAGTACTATGGCTTTATAATTCAACTCCTGTCCCTACAATAAGTTTCTTGGCCAGAGCTTGTTCTTTCATTCCATGTTGAAAAACGAAATTCGATTTCTCATTGGCATTGCAATAAAAGTTTTGGACGGCCACCATTTTGAAACGGAGTTGCAGAATCGTATAAAAATCTAGGAACATACTAAGTAAAGCAAGAGATTTCAAACGATGTATCGCATGCTATATACTGTCATTTGGGAAAAATGTCGATGATGTCATATTTTTGACAGATGTCAATGAAAAAACAAAATAATTTGATCAAAATGTAGGAAACAGAAAAACTAAATTCACATGTTCGAGCGCTTTCCATGGAACCTGAAGGCTACCAAATTATTAGTACCACACTGTATATATATATATATATATATATATATATATATATATATATATATATATATATATATATATATATATATATATATATATATATATATATATATATATATATATATATATTTATATATATTTATATATATATATATATATATATATATATATATATATATATATATATATATATATATATATATAAATCAGGGGCGTCTAGAAAAAAGAGGCTAGGGAGGAAAAGCCTCCAAAAAAATATTCCGTGTAACACAAATATATATATATATATATATATATATATATATATATATATATATATATATATATTATATTGAATAGTCAGCATTCAGCATATTCATATTAATCAAAATCATATTATTTTATGCACCTACCTTCCTTTCAACCTACATTATATAATATAATTTATTAATTAAGATAGAAGGTATTTACATTTACCGCATTTCATTCATTTCAAGATTTGTGGCAACGCTGCGGAAAGTTTAGAATAGTATATTCTGTAACAAGGTTAGAATGAAAATTCGATGCGAGTGGAAAAGTTTCGAGCGCGAGCCGAAGACGAGCGTGAGGAACCACGAGCATCACGAATTTTCATTCTAACCGAGTGGCAGACTATACTTTCTCCACGATCAAAGATTTTAAATATTTAATATATTTGAATGATACTTTTCATATTTTCGAAGGGAAACGTGACAGCAATAATTTTGACACTTACTCAAATTTGCCACTACGATGACAATCAAATGCGTCAAGGCTAATGTTATTATTGCTAGCCAGTGTGAGAATATTATTCTATAACAAGGGAGAGAATGCAAATACATTTAAATTGCACGGGGGCAGAGATGTTGCAGAATATTTCTTCAATCTCAAGAGAGAGAATTCCAGCATTCTGTAATCAAGTTTGATATCAGAATTGCCGAATTCTGTGATGATCGTGGAGAAAGGTATATTCTCAACGTTCGTTATGCCTGCCACAGAAAAGCAAACAATGGTGCAGATACTCCGATGAATACTTCATTGCAATAGTAAAGCAAAACACATGTAAATGGCAACACCGATCGCGACCCAGTCGTCTCCAGTCTTATACAATGTCGACCAATCACAACTAGAATTTCACGTGACATCGAGTGAATTCCGTTGGAAATCGTAGTGTGATCGTAATTCGCTAATGGCCGCCGTTTGATTACTGAAATTAATTTCAAAAATTTCAATGGTGACTTAGTGGAATATTTGTTATCCTATAACTTTAGTGCTCTAAGTTATGAGGATAAAGTTTTGATAAAAACAGTGAGACCTACCCCTGAATTGAAGAATTTGGTGCAGCGTAACAGAAAACAAAACCGCGGTCTTAATACAAAGAATTATGCGAGACATCCTTGCCTAACCGGATCACAGGTAAAAAATAAATTATTTTGTTGGCAGTGTTTACTTTTTACTAGTGAAAATGTCTCTGTTTGGGGCCGCTTAGGTTTTGACGATTAAAAAAATTTATCACGTTCTTTGGAAAGGCACGAAAAATCCCAGGAACATGTCGTGTCGCGGATCAAATTTAAAATGTTTTTGATAATGATTTGAATCAAGATTTACCCGAAGTTTATAAACTCTTATGTCTAATTGTTTCTATCCCGGTGACATCGGCTTCCGTAGAGCGCTCGTTTTCCACTCTTAAGAGAATTAAAACTTATTTACGAAATTCAATGAGCCAGGATCGTTTGAAAAATATTAGTTTGTTGTCTATTGAAAAGGAATTGGTTAATCTTTTGGTGAAAGACAAAAAATTTTATGAGGATATTATAGATCATTTTGCTAACGTTAAAGATCGCAGAATCCCGCTAATCTTCAAAAATATATAACTTTTTATTTGCTGTCCCACACATGTTTTGCACATTTTATTTTTCACAGGTTTTGTTTGTGGTACTAGATACTTGATTACTTAGTATTATACCAAATAATTCGTTGTTCCTTGTAAAAATCTTGAAAGAATTTGTTTTTTGTTTGATTTTATGTAAACATTATTTTTTATTTAAGGCTTCTGCCTTGGCATTGGCATCTATGCAGGAATTATAAAAAATAGATGTCTATGCCAAAGAATTTATTTAAATTTTTTTTGTAGGTCTAAATGTATATTTTATTATTTTATTTTGTTTTTCTTTTATGACAAGAATTTTATTTTAATCTATTTTTGGAGGGTCCTATTTTATTTTTGGCAAGAAAAAACTCTCACCTCCCCGTTGGTTCTTGCTGGGCAACAATTGATTAATTCCTCGAATAAGTAACAAATTCGTTAAGTAGGTAGGTAGGTACCTATTTTGTGATAGAAAAAAAAATATGATGAAAAGATGAATTGATTAATTGGCTGAGAAGAGTTTTTGTGAATATTGTAAATAGGAGTTGTAGGTCTCAAGGTGTATACCTTCACAAGAGTGAAAAAAATTTTTTCCAAACAAATTAATAGCTTAGGGTGCTTGTTTTACTTTGATTCTAAATTATACGGCGGTTGACCTTGAAATCCTAAAAATTTTCGCCTATGGTGTATTTTTTAACACCTCTTGTAGCCTCCTCAAACCAAAACCTCACGAGCCGCCACTGATATATATATATATATATATATATATATATATATATATATATATATATATATATATATATATATATATATAAATATGTATATGTATAAATATATATATATATATATATATAGGTATATATATATATATATATATATAAGTAAGAATTATTCGTGTTAAACGGAAAACACGCCCGTGGTTATAAAATTAGGTGAACTAGGACATTTATTTGAAACTAATCAAACAAACCTCCTAGCGGACCTGGTTATAAGAGATCACGGAGCATGGAAATATCCACATCTACCCTAGACGGTAATTGTTAGAAATGTTTAATTTGTTTATCACAATCGATGGAAATTGATAGACACTGTTTCGCCCTTAGTGGCGTGTTTTCCGTTTAACACAAATAATTCTTACTTATATTCAATTGCCATTGCGATAAAATTCGGAGCGATTGCTGCTTGCGGTGTGTAAATGTTGAATCACATCGAATTGATGTGTCAACTTCACCCTGGCAGATATAGTAACCACCTTCGGGTGTTCCGGACGTACGAGTTCTCGTTGCCGAAATGTTTGCGTCTGTCTGAAAGATGTGGTTCAATTGTTTTCGACTGGTGGCGCTGTGTCATATTTATATGCCATGGAGTTACTAGAAGGAACATGTATGACCGTTTGAAATGTTGGTTTGGTTATCACTTTCGATGGATGGATCATACTGATGAGCCCCAATAAGGACGATACAGTCTGTCTATCAATTTTAATCGATTGTGATAAACAAATTAACATTTCTAACAATTACCGTCTAGGGTAGATGTGGATATTTCGATGCTTCGTGAACTCTTATAACCAGCTCCGCTAGGAGGTTTGTTTGATTAGTTTCAAATAAATGTCCTATTTCACTTAATTATATATATATATATATATATATTTAGAAGGTAAGGGAAATCGAATGAAAGTTGAATATTAATCTCTTTATTCTATGCCAAGCTTTCGAAACACATTTGTTTCTTCCTCAGGGCTACTAAAAAAACAGTTCACAATTAGAATTGGTTTTATAAAAACGTAATAATTGAACTTACGGAAAAGTGAGATCAACAAAATTTTTCTATTACAGTGAAAATGATCATTGGATTAGCTGAACTAAAATTATACGTAATATCACATCCACAAATTTTTCTCATAAAAATAGAATGACCATTGACATCAATTAATCGGTTAAACATATGACAGAAAATTCTATGATGAAATTACACAGATATCATAGGCTGGCTAACTTGGTTCTTATTCTTAGCGGTTGATAATAGGAAAGTATATATGTTGCTTAAATTCTGCACATCGGATTTCTTGATTATGCTGTTATGTTCGCGCTGTATGTGTATCATCTCCATTATCAATCTTTTATTATAACTAGATGTTTTCTCTACAATATCTAAATTTATCTGGTGTTTTTGTTCAACTGAATGTTTGGTCAGGGCACATCTCACATTTTTCTTTTTTATATCGCTCTTATGTATGCTCACTCTATTTTTTAACCACTGTGAAGTTTGACCCACATATGTAGCTTGACAGTCACTGCAATTTATTCTGTAAATTACATTTGAATTAAAATGTTTTGGGGTTGGATCTTTTAACCTTGTAAATAGTTTGAAGACTGTTTTTGAATTATAGGTGGCTATCTTCATATTTTCATTCTTGAAACAGTTCTTGATTTTTCCTGTCAAATTTTTGATATTTAGTATACTACCGTACTTGGTAAGAAATATGAATAGTGATAATCTTACCAAGTACGGTAGTATACTTAATATCAAAAATTTGACAGGAAAAATCAAGAACTGTTTCAAGAACGAAAATATGAAGATAGCCACCTATAATTCAAAAACAGTTTTCACACTATTTACAAGGTTAAAAGATCCAACCCCAAAACATTTTAATGTGTTTCGAAAGCTTGGCATAGAATAAAGAGATTAATATTCAACTGTCAGTCGATTTCCCTTACCTTCTAAATACAAATTAGTACGACTGTGATCTTACTTCAAATATATATATATATATATATATATATATATATATATATATATATATATATATATATATATATTAGTAGAAGATGAAGGATTCTCACGAAAAAATATAAAAAAGATCTTTGCACACTCGTAATTAATGATATACTCATAAATGATATAATCACATCATTAAATGTAGTATGTCTTCTCAGGGAATCTATTCATGCCAAGAGCTGAGCATATACTCAGTGTGAATTTAATTAGAGAAATGAAACTTGTACATAACCTGTAATTGAAATTAATTTTTATACATACTAAATCTACTAGTTGGGATATTTTCCAGCAGTTCATCGTGAAGAAAAATAATGTTCTAATAACTCAATAACATCTATCGATTGTAAAGGTTTTTATTACTTCTGTCATGGATATTTGAATCAATAAATTTATCTATAAATAAGAAATTTCATGAAATCTTTCATCATTGGTATAGCTGGCTGAATTCTGAAGATATTTTCCACCTCAAATAAACAATTGTATCCTTTAGTTTCATTTAATTTTTTCGAAACGAAGTTGGGCCGAACGAAAAACCTGAAAATGTGTGCAACACGACTGACACGTAAGTAACAGTAAAACTCTGTATGTTTTTGTTTTTAATGCGATCCGATCAATGAGGGCGGCATGTTTATTCTCAGAGACGGATAATTAAAAATATTTATCATTTTTCTTATACATATATCTTAATATATAATTATATATAGTTATATATAATATATATATATATATATATATATATATATATATATATATATCTATATATATATATATATATATATACATATATATAAATATATATATTTATATATATATTTATATATATATATATATACATATATATATATATATATATATATATATATATATATATATATATATATATATTTACAAATATATTATATATATATATATATATATATATATATATATATATATATATATATATATATATATATATATATTTGTAAATTTTTGAGATTGCAGTCAGAATAATTGTTGGGCTAGGTTGAACAATACTCTTTGTCATATGGTCGAGCTTTCGGAAGTGGTTATTTCCTTTATCAAGACATCTATAATAAAAGAACAATTTTGAGTTACAACAGCATTTACAAAAAAGGTTAGAATTACTTACTAACATGAGGTTATATAAATTTTGAAAAACAAAAAAGAGGAACAGAAATGCTTATGGGTACACCTTGAAACTTCGTCACATATGTAAACATCAATTTCAAGAATTATAAATCTTATTTTCAACAAACAGCAAATGACCACCCATCTTGTCACCTTCAAGAAACTACACAGACAAAATGGTCGAAGTCACCTTGAGCACGCGGAGCTAAACCACAGAACTACTGAGTGATCTTCTTTCAATAATTGACAACAGTCAATATGCAAATAAACAGGACGCGGCCCAAACTAAATTTGAAGAAACTAAAGAACTCATTCCGAAAAACATGATGTGAAAATTTTGAAAAGAATTTTTATAATTTTTATAACTAAACAATAACTGCAAGCAAACTTTCGAATAGCTCAACAAAAAATGTTACTACATCTAAATAGCCAAGTAGGGTTGAACATCCAAAATTCCAAAAATTATCACAAGTTCTCATTGAAAAATCTACTTCTGGTCAAAAATTTACAAATAAATTGTTCCTCAACTAGCCAGTCAAGACTACCCTTCTATATATATATATATATATATATATATATATATAATATATATATATATATATATATATATATATATATATATATTTATATATATATATATATATTATATATATATATATATATATATATATATATATATATATATATATATATATATATATATATATATATATATATATATATATATATATATTTATATATATTTATATATATATATATATATATATATATATATATATATATATATATATATTATATTATATATATTTATATATAATATATATATATATATATATATATATATATATATATATATATATATATATATATATATATATATATATATATGAATAGTAGGAACAAAATACGATAATTTGAAGGCATCCCTTATTTTGACATTAAAAGACGGCTAAAGACGTTAAGTTTGTTTTCAATACCTTCTTACCTATTAAAGTTCATCAAACTATTAATCCGTTAATCCTCTTCATCAAGCAACTGCCCCCACTTAGTTGGAGACGTTTCGGAGATGCAAAAGTGAAGGCTTTTAACTGTATTATTTCGAACATAATTAAATTGTACACAATTACAGCTCATAGCAGTAACGTCCCACCTACAATGATTATACGTTCTCAAACTTTCGTCCAAATTGATTCAACTACGAATAGTTGATCATAAAGCATTCTTCACGGAGTTAACGAAAGCGACGTGAGGGTTTATTATCCAGGATAAAGTCATATAAACTATATAGGTCGTTTTATCTTCAGGTAAATAATTTTCGCATTTTTGAAAAACAAGAAAACTGGGATTAGAGCATTAATTCATGAATCGAAATATGATTTTTTATTATTTTTTCACTGTTAATATTGTAATTGTTTAACACACCATAAATACTTGTCATAGAGCAAAATCCCAGAGTCTCCAGACGTTACTTATTTTCTCAGCAATAATATATGTGGGATGAAGTAGCGCTCATATGTACTTTCAGTGTATGGATACCTGCTACCTTGTGCCGTCGGTCAATTTCCAGGTATCAGGTGCTAAAGATGGAAAAAAAGTCAACTTACTTTTTTTATTTTCTCAGTCTTGGGGTACAAAAGCAACGGCGGGTCTAAAGTAACAAATGCTCTGTAGGTTTAACGAATTGTCAAAACACCACTTAGCTGCTGTCAGATGATAGCTAGTGGCGCCACCTTCAGTTGCATTCAATCGCCGCTCGCGCCACGCACTGTTAGATCGTGTGAGAGGACGCTACGTGATTTCACAAAACAAAAGTAAATTTTTTGACGTTTACTTATTTAATGTTTATGTAGATTAAAGGTATGATATTTATCTGAATATTTGCATATTGATACTCGATTAGATTGACTTTACAGTGCTTAAATTCGTTTTTGTCTAGCATGTTCCGTTTCAAGGTTATCTTTCATGTTCTAACAAAAATGCTGTAAGGTACAAAAGTAACGCAGCCCTATGGGTATATAAGTAACATGTTACTTTTGTTCCCGTATTGATTTACTCTAAGTAAACTTTTTATGTGTGCGTGTTTATTTCAACAAAATGCCGCGACAACGCATAATAACCACCGCACGAATAACAACTAACATGGAAGTCTGTCGACAAGCGGCTGAAGAGCATTTTGATGATGGTGAAAAAATTAGAGCCATGGCAAGAAAAATTGAATGTCTGCCATGTTACATTGCATAGATCTATTAAAAAAATTTAAGCTAGAAATACTAGCGCAGTTGTAGGCAAGGAGAATAAATTTGACGACGAAGATTTCTTCTACCTCGTTCGTTTAGAAAATTTTAGCAAATGAGCAAAGTTCACATTGTTTCGAATGCAAAATGTGGTCTCATAGGTACTGAATGCGTCAATGTATTATGTGTGCCATAATTGCGAGTCTGAATAGAAAAAACTGACGCTGAATTTTCCAATAAATATTTGTTTGATTGAATATGTCATATCATCTTCATTACAAACCCCTTTGCCCTGTTACTTTCGACCCACAACGTGTTACTTTCGGCCCGCCAACGTGGTCGAAAGTAACAAATGACAAATTTTTTTAAAGTTTCTGTGATTCATGCAAAATACACAATAATAAGGCAATTTAAGATGCTAATGTATAGAACATAAACGGAATTTATGTATGGCTATATCAATTTCACCGAAATAATAACACCAAACGAGAAACCAAGGCGAAAGTACAATATATTACTTTTGTACCCGGTCTCCCCTGTCATGACATTTCGCTCATACCGTCATACTCATAGGAACACTTTATTTGTGTCTGGCGGGATGTTTGGCCCATACGATCGGTCTGGCTGCTTGCATAAGGTATTAAAATAGTTCCCTGTGTATCATATATAAAAATCAAGACTGAGAAAATAAGAAAATTGAGTTTAGTTTTTGTCCATCTTTAGCACCTGATACCTGGAAATTGACCGTCTGCACAAGGTAGCAGGTATCCATACACAAGTACATACGAGCACTACTTCATCCCACAAATATTATTGCTGAGAAAATAGAAAATAAGTAAAGTCTGGCGGCTCTGCGATATTTGACTATCATTTTAAGGACGTGAAAACCAAACACTGAAATAAATTACCTAATTTATTCATCAGCGAATAACAAGTTCTTCATGCAAAAAAGGTTACTTGATCATTTATGTTCATTTTTCTCAGCCGACACGAAAGAGGTTGGAAGAGTAACGACGATGAAATAAATAATCAAAATATGATCGCAGAGTGGGCCTGTTAATTATGTGAAATATATGATTCTGTCAGAGCCAGCAAGACTACGAGTCTTATGAAAACCGGAACCCTTTCAATTGCAGCTTTAAAAAAATAGATAGCAGAAAATGGAAGTGAGTGGCTGACGTTTTTTTCAATGAAATTTTCATTTAGAATTTCAAATCTTCTAAAAAGGTACTCACAGTTTAGAATAATGTTAGAAACTCTCAGCTTAAGGAATGTAGGACACAGATTTTCATGCTTGCAACGCAGTAAAAAAATTCTTCTTGACTTTAGATTGGTAATCTTCTTGTCGAGTGAACAAATATTTTTCAAAATAATAACTGCTTGTTGCCCGTGCTGTTGTTCCACATTCTTGAAAATTTCTTTCTTCAATATTGAAAAATATAGTAAATCAAAATCCTTATTATATCAAAAATTCTCTCGATCTAGTACACCATCTTAAATCTTTGAAAATACCTAACAATTACAAATTTTTCTCATTAGATGTTGTTTCTCTTTATACCAATATTCCAAATTCTTTGGTTCCAATAATAATTAATGACAAATGGGATATTATCAAAAATTATACAAATATTCCTAAAACCGATTTTATAGAAGCAATTCAATTTGCTCTTGGTACAAACTATTTTCAATATGAAAATAACTTCTACCAACAAATTGATGGTGTAGCAATGGAAAGTCCTATTTCCAGTGTTATAGCTCAATTAGTTTTAGAATATTTAGAAGAAAATGTATTAAATAATTTGAATGAACAAATTATAACTTTCAAAAGGTATGTTGATGATTGCCTTATAATAACATCAGAAGATTTTATTGATGATATTCTCAAAAAATTCAACGACTTTAATAGAAAATTACAATTTACTCTAGAAAAAGAAACGAACAATACATTAAATTTTCTTGATATTACTCTCATGCACAAAAACAATGAAATTATCACAAAATGGCATAGGAAAGAAATTTTTTCACAAAGAACATTGAACTACAACAGTACACATCATTTGTCACAAAAAAAAGAGTTTAATAATCGGATATATAGACAAAGCACTTAAACTTACTTCACCTACACACAGACATGAAACATTACGATTAAGATGTCCATAAATTACTCATAAAAAACGATTACCCAATAAAACTTATACAGAAAATCACTAAAAATAGAATTCATAAACTGTACAACACATTAGAAACATCAAAAAAAGAAAATATAAACAAAAAATATATTCCTCTTCCATATATTCCTCATTTAAGTAATAAAATTTCACAAATTTTAAATCCACACGATATTAAAGTAGCCCATACCGCACAAAATCAAATTAAACAAATATATTCTAAATTAAAAAGTAAAACACCTCTTCTGCAAAAATCTCATGTTGTTTATAGTATACCCTGTAATAATTGTAATAAATCATATATAGGACAAACTTTTCAAAATTGAGGAGAAAGATTAAAAGCACACACAATATACCAGAACACAAAACCACAGCACTAATAAAACATAAAAACAATGAGAATCATACTTTCAACTTTAATAGCACAAAAATTTTAGAAATAGAAAAAGATCAAAAACGCAGAGAAATTTTAGAAATGTTACATATTCAAAAAAATTTAAATGAAGTCGTAAATGATAGAACAGATATCAAACATTTAAGTTCAATATACGCAGAGATTTAATTCAACAAACAAATTCTAACCACAACAACTCATCTTCTTAGACAAAATCTAAACATCTAGAATTTTCAATTTTTCTGGAAAGAAAATATAGTTTAGAACATGTGATCTCCAAAATCACAAGTAATGTCTTTTTAAAGACAACAATCAAATATTTTAAACCTATTTTGTACATTACGTGGGTGAAGGTTTCTGTGGTTCCCTTCCCATCTAATATCAACGGACCTGTCTGTTGATATTGGACTGAATAGCACGTAATTAATAACTGAAGACGGCCACAGCCGCAATGAGAAATTTTTGAAAAAAAGATAAATAGTACCCTATTATTATTATTCTTTGACTCTTTAAAATCAAAATAATTTGGACCTATTTCGAACATAACGTGGGTAAAGGTTTCTGTGGTTTCCCTTACCATCTAATAATAACAAATTTGAATGTTAATATTGGACTGAATAGCACGTAATAAATTACAAAGAACGGCCACAGCCGAAAAAATTTTTAGTGAAACAGTAGTCTGTTTCTATAGAAATTTTTCAAATCAATAAATGTCAAAGAAATTTCAATTTTTTCTCAAAAGTTTTGATAAAGCCACGAATGTCGTGGCGAAACGTCAACTTTTCAATAAAATCGAGTTTTTTAAGATTCAACAAGCCTGTTATTGCTAATAATTATCAAGAGATTAGAAATAGTTCACAGGCAACAACAATTCGAATAAATATATATATATATATATATATATATATATATATATATATATATATATATATATATATATATATGTGTGGTCATATGTATTTAAATACTCACATGCAGTATCTTATTAAAACTAACAAACACACGTTCTTATCTGACTTCATCATAGCTATCCTCGACTTCTCCTGAATCAGTTTCATTCTTTATTGATAAAATAACATCATTAGCATATACGAATATACTACATTCGCACTCCAAGCTGTCAATCAATAAATCATATCATATAAAGTATATTGAAAAATATTTTTGGGGGGGTACATGTTTTTCTAGCTAAATATTATCTATGGGCAGTTATGAGGTTCTAAAATCTTCTTCACCCCTTCAAGTTACGTTAAAAATGAGTTCACTTTCCTATCGTTTCACATTACTATAAAAATTCCTTATTTCCTGACAGGGAATGCGGCGTCATGTCAGCCACAATTTTAGGACTATCGTTTATTCGAAAGTTTCGAGTTTATATATATATATATATATATATATATATATAGATATATATCTATATATATATATATATATATATATATATATATATATATATATATATATATATATATATATATATATATATATATATATATATATATATATATATATATAAATGAATATATACACACAGTGTGTCCAAGGAATAACAACCCCTATAAAACTGTTATTATTTGATCGATTTTGAACAACCTTTTTTTGTTGGATAGATATTTGAAATGTCCATGGCCAACTACGACTAATTTCATTGACCCATATTTCAAAAAGTACTATGTATTAGGGTTTTTTTCATAAAAAATAATGATGAATTCTGAATCAGTGTTACTCGAAACATACCTGTACCGATTTTCATCATCATAAAATATAGGGTCTCCGAAAACCCAATTATTATATTTTTGATATATATATATATATATATATATATATATATATATATATATATATATATATATATATATCTATATATATATATATATATATATATATATATATTTATATATATATATATATATATATATATATATATATTTCTATAGGTATGTATAAATTTAATGAACTTTGAGGATAAATGGTACCACTAGTAATCTTCCTTGAAAAGTCAGTTATCAGTATACAAATCGATTTGTTGTATGTGTGTTCATTGAGAGTTTTTTTTTGAGTTCATAGTTTTAAAATAATTAATAATAAAATATTTATTTTTGTAACATTACTTACAGTTTTGTTACCCTTTCCTCATTTTTTCATTTGCTTATTCCCAAACGTTGTTCATTTATTGCGAGAAAACTTATTTTCAGGTGCCTCACAAAACCTCTCTTCATTTGTTCAAAACTATTCATTCCGTAGAAGTATCTTTCCAACCAAATCCGTCCAAGTTATTCTTTAGCTTCATTTTCCGATATTTAATTCAAAATCGATCAAAAACAACATGAGTGCTTCATAATATATCTATGACAAGAAAATTCTTCGTTATAACCAAAGCTTATTGAGCCGTGAATTTAATCATTTAATTCAATAAAATGGGGAAACATTCTGCAAACAAACGCTGAATTCACTTCCTTCGGCTTCGAAAAGGTTATTAAGATATTTTCCGGATCACAGCGCTTTTACTCGTCATTTTCATCAAATATTTGTTCCTGCTTCTACACTGAAAGAAGAATTATGAGACAATTAAACTATTATTACAGGATTCCTTTCCCTGTTGTACAATCATGGACGTATCCTTCTTTGACACAGTTATTTTTTTATGTATTTTTAAATGAAATAAGAGCATCTCACGGTATTACATCGGTATTTGAACCAATTTCGAAGGAAAACTAATTTAACCAATAAACAGCGTTTATGGAACTCCTCCAAGAAATTTTAAACTTTTTTCGAATGAAGAACTTTATCGCTCGTTACGCTTCAATTTTTATATTTCGTATTATTTTAGATGTGAAAAGCTTCACATGTAGCCAGAATTATAGATGAGAATTCTATATGAAAACTCAAGATTCATTCATCAATTTTGAAATCAGATCAATAGATGATGTTGAATTTTTCCATATAATAATTTTCATAATTTGAAACGCTATTATTGAATTCATTATGTAAACTTCGGTCTATTTTACTCACGGTGTTGTTGTTAAGCTAACTTTCCTAACAAAATATAAAATCAATAGTGGCAGTGAAAAATTATTTGAAGAACATGTGATACATGTGCGACCCGATATCCTCATAAACATAAACCATCACCAAATACTGTTAAATGAATTATGAAAAACATCAAGAATTTTGGATCCGTGAAGGCATAAGTGTACAAAAAGAAACCAGTTGTTAACAATGAAAATATTGAAATAGCAATTTTGGGATATTTTGAAGCATATCCAACAAAATTTTCAAGGCAGATAGCATTAGAATCAGGCTTATCTAAATCGTCAGTTCTAAGAATTTTACGGAAACTTAAATATCATCCCTATGCTATCCATATTCTCATTAGTGCAGCATTTAAATGAAAATGATTTAGATAAGCCTTAAAAGTTTGAATAATTTTCGTTTGTATAATTTAACCGGGGTGCCATTACGATGATTTGAAATGTCAAATACGATCGTGGCTATACTAGATCTAATTGTTTAACGATTAAATGCAAAATCGCCATATAAAAATATTAAATTGGCAATATTTCGAAAACTTCAAATTTTAGGTATAGATAGCTTTATACAAAGTTACCTCCTTTTTGAATGCTAAATACTACAAAATAAGAAAAATGGGGGGTTTCCATTTGACAAAATTGATTTTTGTCAGTTTTCTCAATCTCATATTAGATCTTTTTTTTCGAACACCCTGTATGATTAGTTATCCAAATACTATACAACATCTATTAAAGCAAGTCTTTCACAATAAGGAATCCACCCCAAAGTAAGTAATACGGGAATCCTTATAGGAACAATTGATAATTATATTAGGGCTTGCAATCGTCCTTTTTGACATAAAAACCTAAATATCTCAAAAACGCTTAGACTTAGGTATAGCACATAATACATGAAATATGCCTAGAATCTTGCGTAGAATCTAAAAATGTATTAATATATAGGGTATCTAATATAAAATAAGCAAGTTGGTATCTACTTCCGGTATAACCGAAAGTGCCACCATCTTGAAAATATTTTAGTCGAGTTGCCCCTATCAACATTAGTATACTGTCAAATTTTCAAAAGTTTCCTATGTGTAGTTTTCCATATACAGATCGCGTTCTTTCCCGGTGGGACACCCTGTATATATATATATATATATATATATATATATATATATATATATATATATATATATATATATATATATATATATATATATATATATATAAATTAAAGAGAAGTAATAGTCCTTGTTTGAATGAGAATTTGTTTTAAGAGCTTGGGACTAAGTGAATTAAAATGCAATTACATGAAGGATCTTATATGCACAGTCGAATATTTCGAAACCATTTGTTTCTTTCTCAACGACACTAAAACAGATTAAAAAATATATACACGTCAATGCCGGATCTTAGCCAGAATTCAGTTAACTTACGCAAATGATCGGTGTATGACCGGAACCAACCATCAAGAAATAATAAAATTAAGACATCAACAGATGTGTAATCATCATGAAAATAATAAAAAGCAGTTGCATTTTGCATTCCACATGGACATCAAGCTCGCGAATCTGGTAACGGAATATTTATTTATTGTAATTTGAACGGTTAGCAATGACAATCCGTCAGCTGTCAACGACGCTGTCACCGCCAGTCCAGACCAGAAATGGTGCGTTCAGACACCAAGAAAAAATAAAAATATATAACTGTTTGTCATGCGATGACGACATCCTCCAATCAAGGTTTCTTGTCGAATTCAAGTATATAGTTGTAAATTTGGCTCAGATTGTTGATGTCCGATTTCGAGTTCATGACACTGTCACGCCCACTAACAAAACACATCTCGAGGAACAAACGTTTGGACCATGAATTTTCAGTGGCCAAGATTTTGGTGGTATTGTACGACATATTGTGCCCCGTTGTATGCACATGGTTGGCCAGCGCGCACCTACCAGGCCTCAACCTAGCATCGCTCTTATGTAGTGTTATTCTATTTTTGAGAGTTTGGGACGTCTGTCCTATGTAGGCCAACTCGCAATTATGGCACTGGATTTGGTATATGACTCCATGTCTCAACATGGGAGGGACTCTATCCTTGATCCTAGAGAATAACAATCTGTTCGTAAGCACATTGTATTGTGCGATTTTGATGTTTTCAATTCCATGAAACATATTGGAAAGTTTGTTGGAGAGATGATCTACATGTGGTAACTTATTGTAACGAACCAGCATGTCCTCAGGGGGCCCAGACATGGCTCTTCGGGGCAACGGCGAACTGAATAGGAGTTTATTCAAAAAATATCTGTTGTATCCATTGTCTTGAAGTATGTGGAAGAGTCTGCTGAGTGCCGATGACAGTAAAACAGGATGCACCAAAAGTTTTATCCTGTCCTTCAACCCAAGAATGACATTAGTCTTCGAGGGGGCTGTTCCGTTTCTTGACACACGTGTAATCAGAACATCTGATGGTCATGTCATGTTGGACTGGCACCAAAAGGCAACAAGTTCTGGAAGATATGTTCACTACCTTTCCTACCATTCAGTAAAAATGAAGACTAATGTCATTCTTGGGTTGAAGGACAGGATAAAACGTTTGGTGCATCCTGTTTTACTGTCATCGGCACTCAGCAGACTCTTCCACATACTTCAAGACAATGGATACAACAGATATTTTTTGAATAAACTCCTATTCAGTTCGCCGTTGCCCCGAAGAGCCATGTCTGGGCCCCCTGAGGACATGCTGGTTCGTTACACTAAGTTACCACATGTAGATCATCTCTCCAACAAACTTTCCAATATGTTTCATGGAATTGAAAACATCAAAATCGCACAATACAATGTGCTTACGAACAGATTGTTATTCTCTAGGATCAAGGATAGAGTCCCTCCCATGTTGAGACATGGAGTCATATACCAAATCCAGTGCCATAATTGCGAGTTGGCCTACATAGGACAGACGTCCCAAACTCTCAAAAATAGAATAACACTACATAAGAGCGATGCTAGGTTGAGGCCTGGTAGGTGCGCGCTGGCCAACCATGTGCATACAACGGGGCACAATATGTCGTACAATACCACCAAAATCTTGGCCACTGAAAATTCATGGTCCAAACGTTTGTTCCTCGAGATGTGTTTTGTTAGTGGGGGTGACAGTGTCATGAACTCGAAATCGGACATCAACAATCTGAGCCAAATTTACAACTATATACTTGAATTCGACAAGAAACCTTGATTGAAGGATGTCGTCATCGCATGACACACAGTTATATATTTTTATTTTTTCTTGGTGTCTGAACGCACCATTTCTGGTCTGGACTGGCGGTGACAGCGTCGTTGACAGCTGACGGATTGTCATTGCTAACCGTTCAAATTACAATAAATAAATATTCCGTTACCAGATTCGCGAGCTTGATGTCCATGTGGAATGCAAAATGCAACTGCTTTTTATTATTTTCATGATGATTACACATCTGTTGATGTCTTAATTTTATTATTTCTTGATGGTTGGTTCCGGTCATACACCGATCATTTGCGTAAGTTAACTGAATTCTGGCTAAGATCCGACATTGACGTGTATATATTTTTTAATCTGTTTTAGTGTCGTTGAGAAAGAAACAAATGGTTTCGAAATATTCGACTGTGCATATAAGATCCTTCATGTAATTGCCTTTTAATTCACTTAGTCCCAAGCTCTTAAAACAAATTCTTATATATATATATATATATATATATATATATATATATATATATATATATATCCCACGAACAAAGCGGCATCATTTCTCAAACGGTATAGGCTTGCATCCCCGTGTATATTGGTGTATATTAGGGAAACCTCTTTCCGTACATTCCGACTTCTAGTTATTTCCAGCGGATGGTTTGACATCCGTATATTTTAGTACAACTTAATTAACCATTTGACTTCCATATACTCTATTTCCAGGTAATCTTACTTCCAGCAATGTTGCCAATTCATAACATCTTCCTGTTCGTGATCGAAACACGTAAGAATATGTTTATTAAGAGTTTCATTCATCATTCTGGATTCTGGAAGATACCTAATGAGTTAGTTGATATATTTTTCTTTGGAAACGCTGATTAAAATCTTACAGCTCTTTTTCATCATCTCTAAGTTTCAGGGATTATTAGCATGTTGGAAATGAGTTATAACAGCGCGATTATTTCCAAATGCTCGAATACATCCTGACGTTTATCTCAAAATTATATAAACCATTGTACAGGCTGTCCAATTTCCGATGTCTTTACGGGGTAACTCGCTTATTTTTAAAGATACAGATTTCCGGTTTTCGCGAACGTTGGCTACTTTTTTGTGAATCTCACGATACCGCAAACAAAATTTTCATAGCTTGCTTCGTTTTTGAGATACAGGGCGAAGTTGAAAATATTGCATTTTGGCCACCCTCCTGTATCACAGCTGTCTTTTAACTTATAGGAAAAGTAAAAACTGTCTTTTATACACTTTTTTACGTAGAATCTAGTAGCATAGTCAGATTTTTGAAATGAGCTGTCATTGTTTAGATATAACCCAATGTTATAATTTTTTAAATAGAACACTCTGTATATTTTTCCTTATTCAAAACACAAATACTTTGCGCTTTTGAAAAATATATAATACTTATATAATATTATATGTATTAGCCCTGTATTCAGATAATATTCTTTTTTTATGGCAAGTCAAGACAAATATCACCTCAATAGATGGTTCGGCGCAATAAACAAAAACATCACTTCCATTTATATAGGGTAGAATGAAAAGTTTTCTTCAAAAAAATATTACTCAATATAAGCTAACAGACATGCATTTAATAACAGAATTCATTTAATACCTATTAGGTATAAGAAAAATAAAAACCTATATGAATCACTGCTACAAAAAAAAGCTCTATTATTTTTCTGTTGAAAATGTTTTGTGAATATTGTTCAAATTATTGCCCATTCTCTTGAAGACACAGCCGACATCTTCTGAGGATAGCGTCAATCGACCATAGTTAAAACAAAAGTCTCATACCTAAGTATTCGAAAGCTTCTCTCGTGGCAGTCATCAGAGCATCTCGATTTTCGTGCCGCGTGTGGTTTATTTTATTTTTGATATAGCCCCATATGAAGAAATCTAATATAGATAAGTCAGGGGACCTTGGTAACCAGTTAATGGGACCATTATTACCAATCACCTGGTTTTAGAATATTTCATTAGGATAAACCTTTCCTGTATTGAGCCAATGGAATTTCGTCAAGTAGTTCAGAAAAAAAAATCATCCAAAATTTTGAAATATCTTTAGTGATTCAAGTTACCGTCGAAAATGCGGTAGGCTAATCTTCCTCCAAAAACGAAACAAGATACATTAAAGCCGAATCTGCCTTGTTTGTGACGAACCAGCGTAACGTGCTCATTTTCATTTGACCAATAACCATGATTATTTCGATTGAAAATACCAGCGCTACTTATATGGCTTTCATCGGACAATCCCACTAAAAGCCCAAAATTTATATAAAATGGAGGTCCATTCAAACCAACTTGGTAATATATCTCAACCATATCTAATTTTTGTAGTTTTGATATACTGGATTATCATTCGCTATTGTGAGAAAAATTTGTACACTTTGACAGGAACTATAAACATTCTGCACTTACTTTTATTTCATAGCCACATACTAATTAGGTCCAGAGCGTATATAGTCGATAACTAGTGTTTCTTTAGAGTTTAAATTTATTGTTTTGTCAAATTGTTTAAAGACGTATATTAAACAATATTTTTTCAAGGAAAACTTTTCGTTTTACGCTATACAAATGGAAGTGACATTTTTGTTTATTGCGCCGAACCATCTATTAAAGTGATATTTGTCTTGACTAGCCATAAAAAAAAGAAAATTATCTAAATACAGGGCCAATACTCAGAATATATATTTTTGAAAAGCGCAAAGTATTTGTGTTTTGAATATGGAGAAATATACAGTGTTCCATTTAAAAAATTATAACATTGGGTTATATCGGGTATCGTGAGATTCACAAAAAAGTAGCCAACGTTCGCGAAAACCGAAAATCTCTATCTTTAAAAATAATAGAGTTATCCCGTGAGGACATCGAAAATGGGAAAGCCTGTACTCATGACATAAAAAAAAAATATCAAGAATTATTCCACATTATAAAGTTTTTATATCTCAACAACGTACTCAAAGAAGGGGATGACTATACTAGACAAAAACTCATCGTGTGATTCTTTATTAATGACTCTACATGTTTCGAGCTCAATGCAAGACCGTAGATGGAAAAAAACTCGGGTGGGGGAGGGAGTCCGTTGACTTGATGATTTCTGGAACAATTTGAGAATAATTGAACAATATTCGAGACATTTAACTAGGAAATGTTACATGATACTGTACTTCTGAAAAAATTTCGGTTGGGGGGGGGGTCCAAACCCCATACGGCCTTGGCTCTATGAATTCATCTTTAGAAATCCAAATCAGCCAAAGTGAAGCTGAAATTGAGTAAAACTCAGCACAGAAACTTTTCAAAATAGCCGGTTCCTAGTATAAAAACAACAACGAAACACGAAAAAACATGACAAAATGATGAAAGCTGATTTCTTGAAATGCAGAATACTGGAGACTTGTCACCGAAAGTTATTTCACTAGACCGATAAAAGAATTATATATTAATTTTACATAGGAAATTCATAAGTGGAAAATTAAAGAAGTCATACTATGGACTCTCGAGGAATTTCTCGATGTTCACTTATATAAATTTGAATCCAATTTAATCGAAAAAAAATAGATACCAATTTTCGCCATTGTGTTTTACTTCATTTCAGCTTTATTTTGTATGATTTGGACCCCTGAAGATAAGCTTATTTAGCTCGAAACATGTCCTTAGTAAAGAATCACATTATCAAACTATATTAAAAAAAGGAAGTGTTTGTGTTACATGCTATGTTGTGAAACCTTTTAATGAAGGATCATATCTTATAAAAGAATCCAGTAAAGATATTGCATTAAGACGAAACAGATATTTTCTTAAACGTTATCATACAAGACGTTATCGTTATTTTTCAAAAACCTATGATGAAAATGATACCAAAAATAGTCCTGATGATAATGAAAAGATCAATTCTATCTGTTGAAGTTTAATTGAATGATTTTAAATGGAATAGCGATGAATAGTAGTAACAACTTACTGCATTGTCGAACGAAGCATCGAATTATTGAAAATATCAATTCACCCCAAGATTATGCAGATTTCACGTCGTGAAATATATATAACCAGCTTCCTTGGAATGTTGTTCGATACTTTTGAAATTATTGAAGAATTCTCCATGTTCACTTTATGTAGTATATGTAATTGACTCTGGTCAACAATTATGTCTCACATAATTTGATTGGCAAAATATTCAATAATTGAACCGTATTCATAAAAATGAAAGATATCCTTGTGAGTATAAGGTGAAAGTATAAGGTTTTCAGTTGAAGAAAGCCAACATCCCTTTACTTACTCTTGGAGGATATCCTTGCAATTATGAGGTAATCATTATGAATTCGAAAAAGGAAATGCTTATACTCCTACCTTTTTCTTTAACTTGAAACCTTATGCTTACAAGAATATCCTTCATTTCTATGAATACGGTTCAATATCTGCCATCGTTACAACTGATCAATATATTACTGAGTCTGCTACTGAACACATTCTCAATTATTGAAGGATATTATTTTTATTTAGTGTAAAAAAAAGCGTTTATGAATAACCAAATACTTTTTTGTAAAGAATATACTCATAATTTATAAGTATACGGTTTTACTAGGAATATTATTAATGCAAGCTGAAGTATTTTCTTCATTTTCTGCAAGTATAAACATAACATTTTCTTTGTGAATACGGCCCATACGATTATACTACAGATTTTTTCAACTGTCCAGAATATTTTAGAATGCATCGAATATGCAACAATATTTAACTTTGGATTTTGTTGAAGTTAGTTGGTGGATGAATCTGTTGAATCTCGGAAGTTATGCATTTTGAAAAAAAAAAATTCTGATAAGAATGAAAGCTGATCTAGTTTTCCAAACTATTAGACCTCCATATTTTGGTTCAATTCTGCAAGATTTTTGATATACACGTTATTGAATATCAATTATTTCATAAAATATCATTTTCACACTACTTTTTTGTCCAAAATTTTCTTCCAGTCTCTTAAAACTAATTGTAACCAATTCCCGGAATCAATAATCATCCCTCACTTCACACCTCTTTGGTGAGCATTCATAGACAGAATAGACAGATAGACAAAAATAATGAAGGATTCTCGATCTAGATTATTATGAAAACTTTATGAGTGATCACCTTATTCTAATACATTCATTCGTTTTAGAGGTTCCGCGTTTTATCTCTTGGGAGAAAAGCAACTTTTTATATTTTACATTTTGATGTTGAACTCAAAAATTAGGCACCATTATTTTGTGAAATAATTGAGCAACTATCCTTCACTGTTTTTCAAAATGTTCATTGTTCAGATAACTGGTACCCAAGTTGAACATTTTTTGAAATTCGATTTCGCCCAATGAACTCATAAAAGAAATGGATGTTTGCTTTGAGTGAAAATGTTCTGTGGCTGATTTTTTCATATAATTGTATCAAATGTGATAATTCCAATGAAATGTTCTTTGTGTCACCCTGTAAAGTGAAATAATAAAGTGAATTATAATCAGCTAACTAAAAGCGAAGATAAAATGTTTCACCGTTTCAGATATCTCAAATTATAGAAGAATTATTCTTGACAAAATATAAAATTTTTTCCTTGACTCTGTACAGATGTATTAGTCGAAACAAGGTTTCCAATTATGGAATTTTCACTAAATTGAGATCGAGTGACCTTTCAACATTTTTCTCTATCCCGCTTAGAAGTATGAGAAAGAATCAAAATTATGTAGATGAATTTTCTCATAATAATAAATCTCACAATTTAAAAATTAAAATCCGTTGGTTCAAAGAATATATGTATAAATTACAAAATGAGTTTTTTTCATCATGATTATGATCATTTGTGTACAATGGCAGGATTCGAAACAGTTTAGTTTCAGATCGCACGCACGAATTTAAAATCCCGCCAGAATATCTTCTCTCAGCTGCAATGTTTATCTTTCCGATATAAAAATACGAGGTCTAGTTCAGTAAATTCAAGTCGTAAAACGGCGTAAACAACAGAACAGAGTTGCCGGTTGCTCCGGATGCCAGACACTCCGCTGGATGTATAATCCTAAATATACAGATAATATACATGGCAGTGATGAGAGCGCCACCAAACTCAATCTGGAAGAACCTCCAACATACAAGACGTTCAGATTCGGTCATATTTGGCGTCCAGCCAGTTGTCATCGCAATGTGTAGAGGATACCCTAATGAGTCGTTCTGTGTGACTTTCACCTGAATGTAAAGTGGCAGCCGTATATCGGATGCCACATTTCCGCGGATGCCACTCTTACCGCGATTTTAACATGGGAAAGTGCCACTTTGGTCTCTGGATATATATATATATATATATATATATATATATATATATATATATATATATATATATGTTTCCAATAGATGGCGCTATGTTAAAAGTACGCTTTACTTGATGCTGAGGCCAAACAATGAGTTAAATTTATATTATAGTGAATGCAATACGGTGGAATTATTCTTAGTTTTTTCAATTTCTGGTGCTTTATTGTTTAGAACACTCTTATAGAAATAAGTATATTATGTAAGTATTATCATATAACATAGTTATATTCCGGCAAACGTTGTGTTGACATATACATTCTTCAAACGTTTGTCGGGTCCGCTAGTATATATATATATATATATATATATATATATATATATATATATATATATATATATATATATATATATATATATATATATATATATATATATTTATATAAATATATATTAATATAAATATATATATATATATATATAAATATATATATATATATATATATATATATATATATATATATATATATATATATATATATATATATATATATATATATATATATATATATATATATATATATATATATATATATTCTCAGCAAGAAATAGAACTAACTTCAACCTACGAACACAGATGGTATATAAGTTTTACGTAGCAAGTTCCAAATATGATATTAAAAAATCAATGCAATCCAGTCCCTATTTACAGCTTGTTTAATTGCTCGAATTAACTGAAACGGTCCTTCTGCTCCTATTCTCATTAACTTCAGGATAAGCCATTAGCTTGAACGGCAGTGAACACACATCATCATACTTTTTAGTTTAATGGACCATCGTGAATATATCAGAGGTGGTCTAGGTTTATGTTCGTTTTCTTCTCGGAGCAAATAACGGAGAATAATATACTAGCTTTTATGTCTACTGATTAATATGAACTTGAATACTTCAAACATCTGTGAGAGTATTTACACTTTCTGGTTAACATGCAAATTGAATTTTCAACCAATTTAATTGAGAAGTTGACGTTTCGTCAAGGAAATCTAAATGGCATGCTATTGCTAAGAAAAACTACTTTCCGAAAAGATACAACAGGAAATATATATATATATATATATATATATATATATATATATATATATATATATATATATATATATATATATATATATATCCAATATATAAAATTCCCGTGTCACGGTGTTAGAAGGTAAACTCCTCCGAAATGGCTCGACCGATTCTCATGAACTTTTGTGTGCCTATCGGGTAGGTCTGAGAATCGGCCAACATATCTATTTTTCACCACCCCTTAATTTTTATTTTTGAGACAAAATTTTTTATTCTATTTTTCTTATGATACAGTAGTCAAAATTACATACAACCCTGAATTTTCACCCCTCTACGATCAACGCCTATTCTCATTTGTTGATTATAAACTTTAATTTTTTTGGCAAGATTTTCATTTTTATTTTGTCATGACTCAGAATAAAAATTCCATCGCGATTTTCATTTTTTTAAATTCTATCCACAGATCCACAGATAGGGTTGCAAGATGGCAATCGAAAATAACAATAGCTGGTCTGAGAAAAGGTCGTAATATATTTTTCATACCCCTAATTGATTAGGGAGGTACACCCCAAACATTTTTATAAATTTTTCGGACAAAATGTTTTATTTTAATTTTTTTATGATGTTACATTAAAAAATACACACAACTCTACATTTTCACCCTTCTATCAACAACCCATGTTTTTTAATAACCATTTTAATAATTTAAACAACGTTTGCCGGGTCAGATAGATTGATAGATATATATATATATATATATATATATATATATATATATATATATATATATATATATATATATAAACCAAAAATGATGATAAGAGGATTCAACGGGTTGAAACAACGGGCCAGTTCAAATGTACTTCATTTATTCATAGTCAACGTTTCGGCTTTACATTCGAGCCTTCATCAGGACACTATATATATATATATATATATATATATATATATATATATATATATATATATATATATATATATATATATATATAATGATAGATAGATTGTTAAATAGATAGATAGAAAGATAGATAACTATCTGGATAGATAGATAGATAGATAGTTAGATAGATAGAGATACATCGGCAGATAGATGAATAGATAAAAAGATATAAGATAATAGTATATTATTTCATAAGGAGGAGAAGTGTCACTTTTCATGGCGAGCTTGAGCTTACCAGACAAACGCAGTGAGGCGGGTAATTGAAAGCGAGCCATGAAAAGTCACTTCTACTCCGAATGAAATATGTTATTTTATTTTCAAACGTTTTGAAATTCATAAAAATCTGAATATCCATTTTTGATTGATTCACATTTACGCACATAATTCTATCCACTTACGATCGTTATGAATTATGGAACATTTGCCTAGTTACGGTTGCCACGCAAAATTGATTCTGACAGATATAAAGTAAAATAATTGGTAGTTATAATTCGCAACCTGGTGAGAAGTGGTAGAAAGTGAAAATGACGTCTGAATTGGAGAATTTTTTTTTCATGGTTACCAATTCATCTTTTGCATAGTAACACTTTTCCTGCCGCCGGCCGGAAAAGTGTTGACACTTCTCCTCCTTGGCGGAGAAATAGAACTTTTCGATGATCCTGTCAATCGAGAAATGACGTTATTATTGTACGCTTGAAAATAAAAATAATTTATATGGCAGAACAACGTTTGCTGGGTCAGCTAGTATATATATATATATATATATATATATATATATATATATATATATATATATACGTACGAAGAAGCAAAATGGTGGCGAGGAAAAATTAATTAAAAAATTCAAAATTATCGGTCTAGCTCGCATATATTGAAGCAGCCGTTGACACGTGTTTCGTTATTCATGTAGATTAATGGCATAGACTCAAGTCAAGTGGACATTCGAAACAGGCGTTAAAATGTAGTCCCCTGTGAAAAAAAATAGTTGACGTGGTGAATATTATAACATTAAACCCTACATTCTACCACATTTCGGTTCGTTGGCCGTTATTGAATCAATTTTAGCCCTGGTTCACTGGTTAACTGGTAAAGTTAATTGGAAAGTTTTATTCCGTCCCTGTAGATATAGAACGCTACAGTATTTCATGCGTTCTTGCTTTGTAGCTTGTCATGTTAGTTTCTGTTTCAGAAGAGTTGCTCCACTTTCCAGGCTCTTAACGATAATTTTGGAGTTAGCGCAGCTGATAAATAGTTCATATGAATCAATTTCGCAGATCTGTGCTGAAAATTATTTTCATTTCCATTTTATTCAAAACATTTTATTGGTTAAAATTTTCCAGATTGAGCAGAAAAAAAATCAATTAATATATATATATATATATATATATATATATATATATATATATATATATATATATATATATATATATATATATATATATATATATATATATATATATATATATATATATATATATAAATTGTTGGATGTTTCGGAGGTCATACCGTCGTCCAACAATTTATATGTTTTTAATTTTAATTTCAATAAATACCTATAACAGCCAATAATTTTTGAATTGATACACTAGATGAAACGTAGATTGAACGTAGATATACACATCGATATTTCGAATGGCACTTTCTACTGAATATATGAGGGAGTGGCAAATACAAAAGAAGTAAGTAATAAAATAATTCGATGTCCCTCATCTAATTCTAATTAAAAATTGAACAGGTTTTGGAATTTTCTCAAAAACTTCATGAATGAAATTTTTGTGATTTATTTTATCATCATCATCCAGCCCTTAAATCGTTCATTGCTGGACATGGCTTGCCACCTTGCTCTATTTTCACCTGCCTAGATCCAGTTGTTTGTAATTCTTTTCAGGTTATCGGTCCATCGTGTAATTTATTTATATACATATATACCTATATATATATATATATATATATATATATATATATATATATATATATATAATATATATATATATAGATATATATATATATATATATATATATATATATATATATATATATATATATATATATACCTATATAAAGGAATATATTTAAGTATCTAAAAAAATTTATATTCACATCTTTTTGATTTTGTTTTATTGGTAGTGAATTCTGTGAAGTTTGTATATATGTGTGTGGAATTGTGCGTCTGTAGGTTTGTGTATGTAACTGGGCGTATAAAACTGTAGGTGCATGATGAATACGCATCATTAGAACTCCCTTTGCTGAGAAGACTGGAAGAGTATTATTAATGCAGAAAACAAATGAATTGTCTAGACTTGACATAATGGATATAGAAAACAAATGAGACTGAACACAAAAAACGTTACCAATTATATCTGTCCTGCGTTTACATTAAATTAAATGAATTTGAGAGAACTGAACAAAGGGTATAATGAACGAAAAAAATAAATAATAAAATTTCCATGCTGAATGCAAAATAAAAAAATTGCTGGAACGTGAAAGGTCTGCTAAATGAAAATAA
The DNA here is from genome assembly GCA_030704885.1 of Cynegetis impunctata. Taxonomy (NCBI): domain Eukaryota; kingdom Metazoa; phylum Arthropoda; class Insecta; order Coleoptera; family Coccinellidae; genus Cynegetis; species Cynegetis impunctata. The sequence goes on from JARQZK010002908.1 coordinate 614,073, forward strand.
GAAGAATAGAGAAAAATACGGAAACGTAACTCATTTCCATGACCTTATTTTTTCCATTTTAATGTTTGCGGGCGTTACTCCATAGACATCCATTTAACGAATGTATATTATGATTAACAAAATACTCTCACTTTGATTCAATTTTCGCTACATATGAGTGGGAAACGAACGTATGGTCTTTATAGGGACATAGTTATTAGATTCGTCCAGAGAAGTGTCGGAATGTGTGGTACTTCTTTTCAATTTCATTTTCAATTGAAAATAAAAGCTTTCATGCCGTTCGACCGATATTTTCTTTCCGACCAGACAACAGCAACGTGTGGCCGGGTAGCTAAGGGTACATACACAGTGGAGCCGAGATGTACGCTGGTAGCCGGGATGGTAGCTTTCTCGCTTGCGATATAACAATCCTCCAACGTACCCGTGCACAGTGGAGCCTGGCTGGTTACCTCGATGGGCGCAGGGATCCTGGATGGATAGAAATATAATCGCTACCCCGATTGTTTACATAGCTCAAAGCTAGGTAACTCAATGTTAGAACAAGTCGTTCTTTCTGTGTAATGGGATTTAGTGCAGTCATTGAAGCGTAAAATAGGTCCTTACCTCCGAATTTTTTTACAACCGATTCACATGAAATTTTGAAATTAGGCTTATCTTATCCTTAACTTCAAAAGTTATACTGACCCGAACTGCGTTTTCAACCTGGGGGTGGTTGCCACCCCTTTTCGGTGGTGGAATTTTTTTTCAAAATAACCTCGGACATCGATAGAAGACCTAATTTTAAGTGAAAAATGTTAAATAAAATTTTTTCAGAAACCCAATACTTTTCAAGTTATTGGCAATTGAAAAATCGGAATTTTTAGTTTAGGTACTAATGTTTAGTTTACTAAGTAGAAAAATATACAATTAGTTTTTGGGCAATAACTCCTTCAATTTTGAAGCTATCACAACTTATAAAAAACCGTTTTAAAGGTAATTAAAAGATCTACAACATTTTTCATTACGATATATAGTGAAAAACCTTTTATTTTGAAACGGTGAAGGGTCAAAGGGCTCGAGAGAGACTGTGATTGCGCTACCGCGCGCTCTTTAAACCAGCGGTTCTCAAACTGTGGGTCGCGACCCCCAGGGGGGTCGCGTGATGTGTCCAGGGGGGTCGCGGGATAAGGAGGAAAATCAAAAAAACAAATCAGAAAACAAATCAGTCATAGCTGTAGGTTTTATTAATAACAAAATGTATAGGCTACACAAATTTGTAATACACATACAAGTTGAAAAGGGCCTAATACTATTTAATGGGAAACATGAGCTTGTTTGGAATCAACCATTCTTTTTATGTCCGGAATGAGTTTTGTGATACACAAAAGAATGTCATTTTCCAGGGTCAAACGATTTCTTGATTTTGTTTTGATATTCACCATTGTGGAGAAACCTTGTTCACAGTTATAAGACGTAGAAAATGGCATCAAAGTCTGTAATGCTTTTGTGGACAGTTCTGGGTATTCATTTTTAATACCTATCCAAAATTTGTCGATACAAGCACTGTTAGAAGTGAGTTTTGCTGACTGATCAATTGAAATTTCGATCAGTTGATCATGTTGACGAGCAGTTAGCTCAGCTTTTGTTACGACTTGATCACTGAACGGATTGACTACCCACAAAACCCCACTCGTATCCTTATTTGGAATGTAATCTGTCAACTGTTCAATCAAACCTTCGAGATGAGAAGATACTAGTAAGGAGAGAGATGAAGTGTCAGGGGATGTACAGTAGGATGTCGACAGAAACTCTATAAACTCTTGAGTTAGTGTAAAATTTTCAAAATCTTCTTTTTTCACTCTTGCGTTCCAAACACTGAGTTTCTTTACAAATGCATTTACTCTGTCTTGAGCATATAGCATATTTTTGTCTGGTCCTTGTAGGGATAAGTTCAAAATATTAAGGTGAGAGAAGATGTCACCCAAATAAGCAAGCTTAACCAACCACTTTTCATCACTGAAAAAAGTGGAAAGTTCGGGTTTACTATCAACCAAAAATAACAACATTTCTGACTTTAATCCAAACAGCCTGCTTAATACATTACCACGGGATAGCCACCGTACTTCAGTGTGAAATAAAAGATGTTTATGCAAGGCTCCTACCTCTTCACACAAGTTATTAAACAACCTACTTTGCAGCGGGCGACTTTTGATGTAGTTCACTATCTTGACAGCTTCATTTAAAACTTGCCGTAATTCATCTGGCATTTTCTTAGCTGCCAAAGCTTGCCTATGTAAAAAGCAGTGGACCCAGCTTGCATTCGGTATAAATGATTTCAACCTGGCAATCAAGCCACTCTTCTTTCCCGTAAGGGCCATTGCTCCATCACTACAAATTGAAACACATTTCTTCCAATCAAATTCAAAAGGTTCAGTTGCTTGAACAAACACCTTATAAAGACTTTCACCTGTTGTATTATTCGGCAGGGGCTTACAAAACAAAATATTTTCATGAATAGCATCACCGTAATCGTACCGGATGAAGCATAAAAACTGAGCACGGTTGGCAACATCTGTTGACTCATCCAACTGAATTGCAAAAAAAGTACTGTCTTTTCTTTGCTTCTTTAGCTGGTTCTGAACATCTTCAGCCATGTCACATATTCTTCTTGAAATAGTATCATTTGATAACGGGATTTTTTTCAATTTTTCAGCATCTTGAGGACTGATTATATTTGAAACCATATCAATTGCAGCAGGAAGAATTAATTCCTCAGCAATTGTATGGGGTTTCCCTTTTTTAGCAATCTTGAGTGCTACCTCGTATGAAGCTTTAAGAGCATTTTTATTAACATTAACAAGATCTGTAATGTCTACCTGTTGACTTCGAAGGGATAACAGTTTTCTTTGGAAAAATTCCACTGGTTTGTCTTTCAAAGCAAAATGTTTAATTTCAAGATGGCGTTTCATTTTCGAAGGCTTCATGCTTTCAGCTGACAACACTTCACTACACACCACACATTGAGGTTTGTTTGCCAGTTCAGTGAAACCGAATTGTATGTACGACTGGTCATATTTGCGGAATTTTGTCTTTCCGCACCCACTAGCACTAGCATCACTACTTGACGACGGTCTTTTCAAAAACTTATCCATTGCTACTTTTTCTAACTGTATTTGCTCGCAATACTACTCACAAAGTACACACACAGTGTTGAGTGATCGACTCAAGAAGCCAGTCTGTCGTGTCGTCTGCCGGGCACCGGCTAGCAGAGAGTGCGCGCGCAAACAGCTGTGACTGCAGTCTATTCTAGGCCCCATGAGTCATCAATGCTTTGTCCTTGTTCGTGCTACGAAGTGAGTTATCCCACTTTCTCTTATTATAAAACAATTCAAGTCCAACAATTTGTATTTATTTTTACTAGTTAATAGTATTTTTATGGATAAAACTTA
>JARQZK010002908.1:622500-640000 GCA_030704885.1 Cynegetis impunctata
CTTTGAATCGTTTCTATTCGCTTCAAACGTCGATACCGACAGCATAGCTAATATTATGAACAACATATTGATATTCGAAAAAAAAATTTCTAGGCAATCATCAAGCTCTATTATTGAATTTTTAGGCTTAACATCGCCTTTACGAATTAAATATTTCTTCCACACTTTCAAGTTACGAGAACAGCAGGTGTGGCAGTAAGAAATTTTTGATAAAACTCATCACTTTTGATGAATTTATCAACTGCTTTGTCAATTTCGTATAAATCATGCTTGAAAAACATCGAAAATCTTTCTAATATATTTAGTCTAGTCAAAAAGTGCTTTTTTGTTCAACTTTTTTCAGCAGTCTCGGAAAAATATGAGCAAGGTGTCATTCGATTCGTAATAGCATATAGAACTTTTTGAGATAAATAAAAATTCGCTCGCAAAAATTGTGAAAGTAAACAATATACTGAAAAAGAGGGGGGTTGGTTCTTTGCCAATATGCCAAAAATTAATTGAGATTTTCGAAATATGACGAAAAAAAGGGGAAATTTCCTAAAAAAATGACCCAACTACTGGAACTGTAGGATCAATATTCATAATTTTCTCAGATAGGTAAAAATATGACCGAAAACGGGTAATTTGGTTTGGGCAAGTCACGCCCACTTAGGGCACTTCAACAATTATTTTTCCATATTAAATATGAAAATTAAGGAATGAAAAATTCAGACAGTTACTAAATCGGTGAATGAGCAATAATCCAGCGATAATAGCGATTTTTGAATTAGTTATGCAATAGTTAATTAACAATTTTTTGGTACTTGAACATGAAAATTGTAAGTGTGATAAATGTTCACTATGGGTCTGAAATTATTTTTCATTCTTGGAGCTATTATTATAAGGCTTCAGAGTAAATTCCCATTGAAAAAATTTGAAATTTTTCAGTTGGTTACTGACAATTTACGTAGGTATAGTTTTGCAAAATCAAAATTCATTTTTTTTATAATTTTAATGATCCGTTTTTTATTATCGGAAGCTACATGGAAATGGTTTTTTCAATATTCATCTCCTATTGTTTAAAAAATTGTTATAAAAAAAATGCGTTGTTTATAAGAGAATCAAGAAAAGAAAGTACTGATTAATCAAAGTGCGTAAATTGTTAATAAAAAACTGAAAAATTAAATTTTTTTAACAGGAATCTATTCTGCATTTTTTTGAAACTAGCTCCAAGGAAGGAAAAAAGTATAAGATCTATAGTTTAACAGTTATTACACTTGCAATGTTCTTGTTCAAGCAGAAAAAAACTATTGCATAACCAATTGAAAAATCGCGATAAAAATGTTTTGTCACTGGATTATTGTTCATTTACCTATCCAGTAAGAACCTGAAATTTTTCATTTCTTAATTTAATATTTAATAAAGTTGAACAATGTTTATTGTTAAAGTGTCCCAAATGGGCGCTACTTTCGCAAGCCATACTACCCGCTGTCGGCCGTATTTTTACTTTGAGAAAACTATGAATATTAATCCTACAGTTCCGGGAGACTTTCTTTTGAAAAATTTCCTCTTTTTGTATATGTATTTAGATATCAACTAGTTTTTGAGATAATTTTTTTTTCAGTGAATTGATTATATGTTTTACAATTTTCAGAACGGAACTTAAATTTTTTCAAAAATCTTCATGCTATTTCGAATCGAATGACACCTTGTTCATATTTTTCCGAGACTCATGAACAAATTGAACAAAAAAAGCACTTGTTGACTAGACTATATTCTCATGATTAGTAAATCTTTCTCCAAGTCCAGAAATGGATTGAACGCTATCACAGAAAATTTTTATTCACTTCAAAATGTTATGGAGTAATTAAATTGTCAAAGCCAAAAGTTACTCATATTTTGATACCTACTCTACCTCAAAAAATATTCGAAATATTAAATATTTATTGAAAATATTCTAAGTAAACAGAAATTTAATCAGTCACTAGGAACAAAAAACGTGTGTGACATGGAAAATTTTATTAACCAAGGAAGAAGTCAATCATAACCTCTTCGCACTCCTTTTCTTTCCAAATTTTATACTACCTATACTATTAAACAAAACTGCTCGTGTTTTAGATATAATACTACACCATTAAACAAAAGTTCGAGCAGTTTTGTTTAATAGTAAGTATAGTATACAATTTATAAAGAGAAGAAGTACGAGGTGATTTTGGTTGACTTCTTCCTCTCGAAATAAAAATTTTCTATTAGACCCATTTGAACTTTTTTAAACAAGTTTTTTGCTCAAAGTGACCGATTAAACCTACTAATTGAACATTGAATAGAATATGCTCAAAACTAATAGTTACTTCACCCAAAATTAGAAAAACGATTCAATTTCTTGATTAATTATAATGTTGAAATTATAAGTAGATATTGCACACACAATTGCACAATCGTCTCGAAAACATATCTACATGATTTTCATATAATCGCACAAACATAATACCAAAAGAGGTGCTAGTGCTTAATAAATTTCATGTATACTTAAATACGTAGATACGAAGACTTTTATTCAATTCTATTATAATTTTCGTAGGCCCATGGGGGGGATTGATCCCCTTGATCCCCCCCCTATCTACGCCACTGTTGTGTCAAGTGTATCTGTCATGCAAAATAAAAATTTATTTCAATCAAGAATTTATACTCAATTCATGATGAGGTCGACGGAAGAATCTTGTAATAAACTCGTTCATTAATGTAGCGATTAATGATCTCGAACTATTAACGCGCTCGCTCCGCTCACGCGTTAAAATATCTCAACCATTAATCGCTGTCATTAATAAATTAGTTTATTAAATAACTAATGTTGAATTGAATTGGCATTTACTTGTTGAAAGTTCATATTCATAACTTTATAAAGAAATGAAAAAAATAACTTTTCACAGGTTGGAATAGAAATTTTGTTTATGAAAAAACAATTTCAGGTTTTAGGAAGGTATAAATACTTGGGCAAACCTTCCGAAAACCTGAAATTGGTTTTTCATAAACAAAATTTCATATAAAACCAACAATTGCATTGAAAAATGCTATTGATTAAAAACAACAAATCAAAAATTCATAGAGATGAACGTACTGGTGTTTATAGACTCGACTGTAACGATTGTGAAAAATTCTATATAGGACGTACAGTTAGAAATTTCAAAACTCGAACACACGAACACCAACGTAGCTATATTGAGCAGAAAACTGACTCTAATTATGCGTGCCATCTTATTCAAGAAAACCATACCTTTAATCACAATTATAATATATTACAACTAGAAAATAGTCTCCATAAAACCAACTGTTGGGAATCCCTAAACAGTAATAAATATCAATCATTTTTATAAATTTATATATTATAAAGTTAAAAATATCAGTACATTGCGTGGGTAGAGGTTTTCTGTGGTTTCCCTTACCATCTAATGTCAGTTGAAATATATTGACCTTGGACCGAATGGCACGTAATTAGCAAAAAAGTCGGCCGCAGCCGCATTCCCCCCAAAGATAGGAAAATTAGGTTTTTATTAATATTGTAAATGTTAGAGAATTAATTGAGTAAAGCCAGGATTGAAGAAGGTTGCAAAACCTTATAACTTCCCAAAATAAATTATTTAGCTAGATAACAAAAATGTACCCCATCCCCCCAGAAATCTTGATTGATTGATTTATTGATTGATACCATAGTTTAGTACGAGATGAAGTCAATGTTAGGACGAAACGCGTTTACTCAATAGATTTTTATTCCAACCTGTGGAAAGTTAGTTTTTTTATTTCTTTATAAAGTTATAAATTATTTATGGATTGATTTGGCCGATACATGATATAAATTAATAAACATATCAAAAGAATGGTTTAAAAAAACAATTTACACATTTATTAAATGGAATAAATATCACGCATATTTCGGTGAAACTTGACCTTCTTCAGATGCTAAAGACAAATGTCGAATACAAGAAATAAATAGATGACAAATTGTGTGGAAAGGGTAAATAGAAAGATGGTTAGAAATAATTAGTAAAATAGGAAAACCTCACTCTAAACTGCTAGTCACGTATTTCGGTAATTTTGAAAAGATTCAGAAGGGGGCTTGTAGTATGATCAATTTGGCTATTCAATATGAATGTTTGTATTTTTTTATCTGTAGTGATTCTAGAACATTAAGTTTAATTCCTTTATTTTCAGCATGTTCAGCAATATTTTAAAGATAAATTTTTTTCGATTAAATGGTTCTCATAATGTGAATCTCTTGATTAACAAAGCTACGTTTGTATTCTAAAATTCAGGTCTGAATGTAAGTGAATCTGTTATATTTGATATTATATCTCTTAAATGGCTAATCGCATTTTTTTCGAAAAACTTTTTATCTATCATATTGTCTATTATTATGGGGTTATAATTATTATTCACAGCAATTAAAATTTGCATACACTGATATTTACCTAATGCGAATACAGATGACTCACACGCCTAGCATAAAGTTTTGGGACTATTTTTCATTCGTCAAGTGCCTAGAGTATAACGCTCCAAAAAGATTTTAAATTTTTCGGAGGATTTTCCGAAACGTTTTCATATTTCAATTTTATTCATTTATTATGTTATTTTTCGAAATTGTTTCAGATACCTGATGACCGTGTGAGGCTCTTATTTGGTTTTATATTTTCTCTGAGAAAAATAATTGACTGTTTCAAAGAAAAATACCACTAAGATAAGAACAAGGAAAGGAATAATGTAGTAATAGTTTTATGGTCCCATAATTCTTCTTTCAGTGTAGAAGCACGAGCAAGATGACCAGTAAAAGCGCTGTGATATGGAAACTTAATAACCTTTTCAAAGCTGAATGGAGTGAATTTCAAAGTCTACTTTGAGAATGTGGATCGATAGTGACATTGTTTCTTGCTATACATCCATTTTAAATCAAGTTCATTCAAAAGAATTTGTATCAGAAAAGTTGAATTTTAAACCTCTACTTTTTTATATGACCACAAATTAAAAATTTTGATATAATTGTTTTCTTTAATTGTACGTTTTATGATTATACGAATCAATTCTCCACTTCGAAATAATCTATAATAATACACTAATATTTTACTCATATCTTCTACTGAATCACTTTCACAATTAATTCTTTATTAATAAAATAACTACAACTATATGCATACACGAATACAGCTGAAACGCACGCCTAGCAACGCTGCCGTGTTATATGAGTGACTGTCACGCATATAACATGTCGGACATTTATAAGCTTATTTTTCATTCGCCTAGTTTATAGTGTCTATAGCAGTGGTTCTTAACCTTTTCATAATGAGGGAACATTTAACAACATTTCTGTCTTGTCACGGAACACCAACTTTTTGAAAGTAATATTACCTTCAAAAAGTCGATAAAAAATAAACAGTTATTTTTATCTATTTATGAATGAAACACTGATAATATTTTATTTCAATTTTTTTAAAGTAAATTTTATGTAAGAGAGGTGAATGTATTCTTTCAATGAGATTTTTGTGACTGCATAGTCTCAACTAACTTTTGAATACTGAAACCCAAACACATGTCGGCAAGATTTCGGTGCTTGTTTTTCATTATCAAAAGAGTAGAGAATCTCTGCTCACATGAGTATATCGATGAAAACAAAGTTGAATAACAAATCTTGAATATTTGGGAAATAAATAGCTTTTTGAATCTAAAAACCTTCAAGATTCGTTCCTGCCTCGGAAATATATTTCAACTTGTTTGTCGTGTTGCATTTCGATCAATTTTTTTTCAATTTTATCAAGACCTTCAAAAACTCGGACAATGAAAGGATTGCGAAACAGTTTCTGAATACCTTTTGTCCTCGCAGTCCGGAAAATAACGACTGAATTCACTTTTCAAATTTGTTAAATAGATTATCATGTTTTTAAGAGCCCTTTCAGACTTGGATACTGTATCCGAGATACGCGTATCCCAGATACAGAAAATACATGCGTTTATATGTACGTTTTCACACTGCATTCAGCACAGCATACCGTATCGCGATACTAAATTTCTGAATCTCACTCATTCAGCCACCGGCGACAGTATCCGAATCCGGGATACCGAATTATCATTGTGGCTTATGGACCTGTTCAGACTTGCATACTTTTGCGATTCAAAAAGCACAATAGCATAGGTGTACAATATTTTTATTATTTATGAGTAGAAGTGAAGTGGAATAGAACGGTTTTCGTATCCTTCTTGATGATTTCATTTTTCAAAATATTATGAAGTTCTTCAAAAGATTCTATGGACATTCGATAATAATTAAAAAACTTTGTTCGATCTTGTAGTAATTCTTGGTGAAGAAGGTTATAAATTCCTTTAGTTTCCCTTAATTCTATTATAGGATGAACCCACATAGTTCGTCTCCTTTAAATTTTTTTTCTTTTTGTTTATAATATACCACAACATAGCGCACTCTTCAATGTCCATTTCATAAAAAGCACCGTACAGCACTGATATTGTACTGATAAAATTTATTTACAAAACTATATTCTAACAAAAGTATCTTGACTGTATCTGGCCTAAATTCTGTATCTCGCATACAGTATCTCGGATACAGTAATCCTAGTCTGAAAGGGCTCTAACTCTTCTTTTTGCTAGGTATTGTGTTCCCCAATTATTTCATATAAATTATCAAACGCAGAAAAGTTTTTGATGAAGTAAACAACTTTTATAGCTATTTTCAACGGTTTAGCCAAGAATTCTGAGAAGGTTTTGGCAGCCAAAGCTTGACGACGAATAACGCAATGTGTTGATAGTGCAGACGGATTTCTCGTTTTTATCAATGCAGCAAAACCAGAGCGAGAACCAGGCATAGCAGGAGCACCATCCGTACCCGCAAGCTTTTGCCACTGAAGACGATATTCCTCAAAATATAGACTTATTTCATATATAACACAAACATCCTACGCCGCTTCCAGTCGTTTTCAAAACAGTTACTCTTCTTTTAATGATTTATTCTCATGCAGAAATCGGGGAAATATAGGTAAGTAATTGACAGCATTGTGAAACTACATCACATTGCAGTGCAAAATAAGGACTACATATATTGACAAGATGAGCAGAGTGAAGGGGCTGAAATGACCGAACGCGACTTTATTCAATTATATTAGATACTTATTCAATATTTTTAGGATGGCTTCGTGGACCACCACGGGTGCTTCCAGGGCCCACCAGTGGTTCGCGGACCACCGGTTAAGAATCACTGGTCTACGAGGTATGGCAATTTGAAACCCGGAATCGAGCTCCGAGGGGCAGCTAAATTAATTTTCGGCGAAATTTCGATCATAATTCTTCACAGTAGTCTCCTTGGAGTTCCACGCACCGCTTTCACCTCCGCTCCCACGCCTCGAAGCACCCACGGTAGTCGTCTTCAGTTAGGGTGTTCAGCGCCACCGTCGCAGCTTCTTTCGCCTCCTGTACACCGCCGTGGTGGGTCCCCTTCAGGTACTGCTTCATCTTTAGGAATAGGAAGAAGTCGCAGGGAGCGAGGTCGGGGCTGTAGGGGGGGTGCGGCAACGTTGCGATGCTTTTTTTGGCTAAAAACTCGCGAATTCGTATCGACGAATGTGCAGGTGCATTGTCATGATGCAAGAGCCAACCATTCTCCGCGAGTTCGGGCCTCACGCGGAAAATACGGGCCCTCAGCCGCTCAAGGACACCTTGGTAGTACAGTCCGGTCACTGTTTGTCCCTCTGGAACGTATTCCCGATGAATTACGCCTTTGATATCAAAGAAAATTACGAGCATGGACTTCATTTTCGATTTGGACATCCTGGCTTTCTTCGGGCGCTCCCCCCCGCGTTCCACCACTGCTGACTCTGTCTACGGCGTTTCGGGATCGTACTCGAATATCCAAGATTCATCTCCGGTTACCACAGTACTCATTCCAGTCCCTCCCATCTGTCTCAATTTTCTCTAAAAGGTCACTGCAGATGGACATTCGAAGGTGTTTTTGGTCCAACGTGAGCATTTTCGGCACCATCTTTGCACAAATCTTTCTCATGTCTAGCTCCTCGTGTAAAATCTGCCTAATGGTTTCCTTATTGATGTTTAACTTGTAGGACAACTCTCGGAGTGTTAACTGACGGTCTGATGTTACCAACGTGCGGATACGATCGACATTGGTGGGGGTACGAGAGATGACGGCTGCGCCCGGCCTCGGATCGTCCTCTATCGAAACACGTCCCTCCCTGAACCGCTTTGCCCACTCGAACACGGCAGTTTTCGACAGAGAATCATCTCCATACACGTCTTTAAGTTTACGAAAGATTTCCGCGGAGGTTTCGTTTGTTTTAACCAAAAATTCGATAACCGCGCGTTGCCTCTTAATTAGGTCACTCATTTTCGCGACGTATAGAAAAAACCTTGCTTTACAAAAACACGCGGGAAACACAAACTAAACGTGATACCGCGTTCAAAATTTAACTGGTACTACTGAAGAGTCCCCTCTTTCGAACGAGACCAGAACGCGCCGGCTGGTGTGTTTAGTTCGGGAGATATCGGCCGATTCCGGGTTTCAAATTGCCATACCTCGTATAGTGTAACGTGCGATAAGGAACTTCGTTCCAACAAGAGGCTTAACTTTATTAATAAATTTATAATTTGTTAATAAAACAATTATAATTCGAACATCGGCATATATGTGTCGGTATATAATGCTATTGTTAAGAGTAACATCCTTGAAGATAAGATAGTATATCGAAACATATATATCAAGTTCGAATTAAAACTGATGTGGAATCAAATCCAGTGTTTCTTCATTTCATTATATCAATGATAATTCCTCTAGAAAATTGGACTATAATGTTGAGTGAAGTTAAAACAATATTCCTTGAAATTTACACTTAATCTCCTTTACTTTTAGATTCTAGGCATGTAAATTATTAAAGCTGTTATAATTAGTTACGCTCTTGTGAAGTATCTGATGCATGAGATGCTGTAAATTGAGTAAGTGGTAAGTTCTATCCGTGCTTTACAAAATAAATTATAATTTTAACGCTTTGAATCGCTTTGAAGCTAACACGACGAATAGTACAAATAATTATAAGTTTAAATTGCATTTGCAATGAAACTTCTCCACGAAGCCAGTACATTATTATGATGTGATACGTTTATCTATCGGAAAAAATAATTTCATTAGCATCAAAATTATATTTTGGACATATGTTAAGTTCATTAATGGATTTCTAGACTCTCATTTTCTATAATAAGATAGATGTATCTAAAAAAAATTATTGAGATTAGTAAATAAATGAACATATTGCAGAAAAATTAATTCAAATTAGTAGATTAATAAATTGAAATTGTTGGATTTATTGTGTGAGAACATCAATATATTTGATTTAGGCCAAGCTACAGAGATTTAGAGTGAGCATTTTGTGTAAAAAGTGTTAGAAGAAAACCAGCTCCGCCATTGTTTGTAAAATAGTTCCACATGATATAGCGATATGTTTTTCACTCGACTTTATTATTTATATCTTTGTTATTAACAATTTTATGCAAAAAATCGCATTTTTTTTAGTTTTTTGCTTATAAAATTAAAACTTTTAGAGTAATCGTGATGGTGTCAATAGACTTATTATAGAAAATGAAAAGACGAAAAAATGAGAGGTAGTATTACTCGATCAGACCCTTAGTATTAGGAAAATCGAAAACAAACAGCCAAAATGTAGTTTTTTCAAAAATTCATAACTCGGTTATTTTTTGAGTTGCAGCGTAAATCCTCCGGTTAGTATTATTTATCAATATAAACTTTATAGCTGCGAAGAGCAGAAACTGTCCGATGCATAGTTTTTGATTTGTGGCCATTTAAATATTTTACTATGCAATTTTCCAGCAGAACTGAATGCGACAGGTGTGGTCCGATTTCAATTTACAAAAAAGATTTTGAAAGTGAAATTCTCATAGTTCAAAACGTTCATCTTGGTTTTACACGAAAACGCTGAGAAATATGTTAAAAATAAAGCTGAACATGACGAAAAAGGGCCGAGCGCGTGAGAGTAGTTGAAGAGTGGGGGTAGAACAGCAGGCAAGGATAAGCATGACATTGGAAAGCGGTCGGCATTTTGAACATGACGGTTTTCTCGGCCGTTTTTCGTCATGTTCAGCTTGATTTTTAACATATTTCTCAGCGTTTTCATGTAAAACCAAGATGGACGTTTCGAACTATGAGAATTCTACTTTCAAAATCTTTATTGTAATTGAAATCGGACCATACCTGTCGCATTTCAGGTCTGCTGGAAAATTGCATAGTAAAATATTCAAATGGCCACAGATCGAAAACTATGCATGGGACAGTTCCTGCTCTTCGCACAAATGAAGTTTATATTGATAAATAATACTAACTGGAGGATCTACGCTACAACTCAAAAAATAACAGAGTTATGAATTTCTGAAGAAAATGCATTTTGGCTGGTTTTTTCCGATTTTCTCATAGTCTAAGGGTCTGATCGAGTCGTCCAACCTTTCATTTTTTTCGTCTTTTCATGTTCTACAATAAGTCTATTGACGTTATCACGATTTCTCTGATAGTTTCAATTTAATAAGCAAAAAACTAAAAAAATGATTTTTTGCATAAAATTGTTAGTAACAAAGATATAAATAATAAAGTCGAATGAAAAACATATCATGTGGAAATATTTTACAAACAATAGCGGAGCTGGTTTTCTTCTAACACTTTTTACATGAAAAAATCTCTGTAGCTTGGCCTAATTATGAATTTGAATATCCTACATATGAAGAAATGAATAAGTTGCCTCACATTTATAAACTCATTCGCATTGAGCGGCAATGTTTTTCGAAATTGAATTCTTCGGTATGCAAATGGCACGTTACTGAGTTTTCTGAATCAAATTATAATTTTCATGGAAATTACTTCCAATCATTGCTATTATTGAATAGATTTCAGTGATTGGAAATTGACTGAATCTGACCAATTTCTTACGGAAACTGTCAATTCAAACTAATTTGGAAATAATTTCCTGCTCAAATGATTGCAAGCTGAATCGATAATTAATTTTCGAGATAGGGAAGCCTTGAAGCGTATTAATAAAAATCTCTAGCAGTTTGTTAAGCTCTCCCGGAAATTACAAATAGCTGAGTTTAGTGACAATCCATGAACACAATTTGTGATTTTCTCTATCTCATGGTTGAATATGTATTGTTGAGATATACAGCTAATACTCACCATTCCCAATCGCTGATACATATATATATATATATATATATATATATATATATATATATATATATATATATATATATATATATATATATATATTCAGTGGCGGCTGGTGAGGGAGGACTCTGGAACTCCACCCCTCCAAGAATTTTAGAAAGGACCGCATTTTTTTTACACATAAATATAATAGTCATATATAATTACTATAAAATTTAAAAAATATTTTTAAAATCTAAACAAATCTATACGCTCCACCATAATTTACGAAACTATATCAGTATTTCAATCCAACTGCAACCAACATTATATTTCTTGGATGAGCGCGGACATTTTATCCTGAGTCCACATATTCCCCAACAACGGCGAGGCAAGATGACGTCATCCGGGGTCAGCGGAGATAGCTGCTACGGACTCAACGTGCCTAAGCCCGCATGTTAGTCGATTACCTGCTGAGTTGGTTGATGGTGTTGCGATCTGTGTTTCATCATTTGCCGATTTTATAAACAAAATTAGGGTGTATGTGAGTTAAAAAAAGTTGTTTTTAGCATTCCAAATAGGAGAACTACCATGAAAGAAATTTTAATAGAGGAATTAGACATATTTAATTCTCGATCAAAAATAATATTCAATTTAGACTTTTCAGACTGCTTAAAAAACATTTTATCCTGTCATTAGGATTAGATACTTCTCTTAAAGAAATTACTGAATCTTTGCAAATATTAGAGACTATACCAATGATAACAGGAGAACCAGAGAGATGATTTTCGAAGTTGAAACTTATTAAATCTTCTCTAAGAAATACTATGTATGAAGAATAAAGTATAAACTTTAAAATGAAAACACTTGGCTTATGTTTCACAATATAAAAAATATTTAGATACTGTATTTAGCAGTAACGAAAAGTCGACATGTTTCGAGTTATGAACTCATTATCAAGACTGACTACTTTCCTGTAGTCCTGCGTCCCCGTGAAGCCAAACTAATATATATATATAAATATATATATATATATATATATATATATATATATATATATATATATATATATATATATATATATATATATATATATTATATATATATATATATATATATATATATATATATATAAATATAAATATAAATATATATATAATATATATATATATATATATATATATATATATTATATATTAATATTTATATATATATATATAAATATAAATATATATATATATATATATATATATATATATATAGGGTGCTCCCTAACTGAATGTCAATATTTATGGGGTGATTTTTGGGCCCATTTTAAGAAAAAAACTTGTCATACATGTACTATGAGTCAAGAGGCATTTTTTAATGTATCACTTTTTTTTTAATTTCCACCAGTGGCCTTCGTACGTTATTTGTCCTGCCTATTTTGGCAGACATTGATGGTACGCCACAGATTTTTCCTTAAATAAAAATTATTTTTGAAGTTCCCAATAATTTCTTACCAAAGTTGATTACTTGAGATTTCTCAATCCGATGCACGGTTTTCGCTTAAAAAAATAAAAACCGTTTCTCTGCATTGAAATAAATTACATTATGTATGTAAGTAAGAAAGAATTGTTACTTATCGTAGTAGGCTGTGGCCAAGAATATTTCTGTTGTCAATTATTTCGTGTAACAGTTCATCATTCTTCAAATTCAGTTCTTCGCGTCTTATTCATTAGGTATTTAAAATACTATGCGAGCAGTGTTATATGAAGTTTTTTCTTAAAATGGGCACGAAAATCACCCCCATAAATATTGACATTCAATTAGGAAACACCCTATATATATATATATATATATATATATATATATATATATATATATATATATATATATATATATATATATATATATATATATATATATATATATATATATATGTATATATGTATATATATTTCATAGTTGCAAAACTTCATCAACGAAGTATTGAAATTACCCACCATCATTTATATCACGTTTGCAAATCTGCATGTAGCACCATCTGAATGCATTTGATGAAGTCGCTCATTAATCGCGCACTAAAACCCCATCTGCAGTCTAAACTACACGCCAAACCCAACGGCAGGCTGCTATCATAAATCAAAACGTAGAATAACGGAATGAGTTGTACTTAATTAATTTCAGAGGCTTGTAGGATATTTTTCAGTTTGCGCTCCAATGGATCACATATTCGATTTCCTGTTGCTAGGACATTGCTGAAGTACGTTCTCCTTGAACGTCGGGAAAGAATCATCGCGAAAGACTTGCACAACAGCATACTTCCTTTATATTCAAGAAACGATTATGTCTATCGAAGTGAAAATGACATGTTTCAAATCTGAATGCTAACGTCAGTTTTATAGCTGCTAACGGATGTGTTTTTGTACAAAAAACTCAGGCTAACCAAGAGTAATTATCTATTCAACCGGTTATCTGTCTGTTGACCTGAACATGATTTATATATATATATATATATATATATATATATATATATATATATATATATATATATATATATATAAATATGTATATATATATCTATATATCTATTATATATATATATATATATATATAAGAAGTGTACCTGTGTTCGTTCTAGACCACTTCAACTTTTCTAAGTCCGAAATGTCAGTTCTGCGCATGCGCGACTTCGGGGGCGTGGCTATGATCGGGAAGTCGGCCATTTTGCGGATGGCGTCCATTTTCCAAGATGGCTGACCACGGTATCCCGTAATTCAGAACCTGGCCAACAGATGGCGTTCTAAGATGGCGTTTCAAGATGGCTGACCACGGTATTATCGTACTTTGGAACCTGACCAACAGATGGCGTTCCAAGATGACGTTTCAAGATGGTGGACCACGGTATTACCGTAATTTGGAACCTGACCAACAGATGGCGTTCCAAGATGGCGTTTCAAGATGGCGGACCACTGTATTATCGTAATTAACAACCTGGCCACCAGAGGGCGCTCTTACAGATCACGTTCTTACAGATCACTGTATTATCGTCATTAGGAACCTGACCACCAGATACCGTTCCAAGATGACAGAAAATTATATTCTCATCATTCAGAATCTCGCCAACAGAGGGCGCTTCAATAGCATTCAAATTTGAATGTTTGACGTATGACAGTTCTATGCTCTGAGATATCTATGGTTCAAGATGACAGTTACGAATGACAGATGGGATGACGTATGACATACCTAAGATATCTATGGTTCAAGATTACATTTGACAGTTACGAATGACAGATGGGATGACAGTTCTATGCTTTAAGATATCTATGATCCAAAATAACATTTGACAGTTCTATGTTTCAAATCCAAGATGGTGGATGCGTGAGACTAAGAATAAGCATGGGGCCCCAGAGAACTGAAATTTTTTTATGAGGGATTCTTCATGGGGCCACCGGTCCCCCAGGAGTCTTCATGTGGCCCCCCAGGAGTCTTCATGTGGGTTCGGGGGATATTATATGATATATATATAGGAATGGGGTCCCTCGGGTGTCTTCATGAGGGCTCCGGAGGCTCCAGGATTCTTCGTGGGGGCCCCAGGAGTCTTCATGTGTGTTCAGTAGATTATATGATATATAGGACCGTAGGGGAACAGAAATTTTTTGGTAAATAGGAGACCGTCTTCGTAGATTTGGATATCAAATTACATACATACATACAAAATAGTTATTTTCTTAGAAATTCATTTCCATTTTGATATATATAAAATATAATCGCGTTCGAACGAAAACGGAATGAGTCATATCAGCTGGGAGACGGAAACTGTGTATATAGGAGACCGTCTTCGTAGAATTGAAGCCGGTGTCAGCGAATTCCTAGTAAATGAATTAATTAGATATAGGTCAATATTTCGTTCTATAGAATTTCAGCATCAGCGTTTTATGAATCATGTAAGGGGGTCCATACATAGTCAATCTCGATCGCTTATATTTCACCAGGTTATTTTTTCTAAGAATTTTTGTATAAGAAATACAAGAGACTGTTAATTTTTTTAAATTTTATATTAATCGAACGATATGTATAATAGTGGTAGGAAAAATCCTATGCTCGATTTCTTTAATAATTATCATGAGAAAGTTTTTACACTGTTCAAATTCACACTATTTTTTCAGGTACATAGTTAAATTAATATGATGAAATAAGTATGTATATAACGTGTGAGTAATTGACCTTGTTCTAATTTATGTACTATTCTAATGAACAATAGGATATTTTGGGATAATTCAACGTTGAGCATATCCAAGTGGGGTAATTTTCTATTCTTCAGTAACGATGACGTAGAGAAAATCATTCAATTGAACGATATAATCTCTAGTAGAATCGAAATGTTAAAAAATCAAAAGTTTCCATACTACTATAGGAATTTTCTGGAAGTAATCAGGGAAGCATCTAGGAACGGAAGTGATAAATCATCTGAAGAACTCATAACTGAATTCTGTAAAATTAGTTCTTCAGTGAACAGTTACATCATATTAGAATGTTTGTTGTATAACAAGAATAAAATATTAAATGATATAGACAAGGAAAATTTTGTATAATAAAAAATGTATATAAAATTGATATTTATTTCTCTCTCTTTTGAGCACCTCTCACAAAATAAGTATATATATATATATATATATATATATATATATATATAATATATATATATATATATATATATATATAGCTTATATTTCACCAGGTTATTTTTTCTAAGAATTTTTGTATAAGAAATACAAGAGACTGTTAATTTTTTTTTTAATTTTATATTAATCAAACGATATGTATAATAGTGGTAGGAAAATCTAATGCTCGATTTCTTTAATAATTATCATGAGAAAGTTTTTTCCATGTTCCAATTTACCCTATTTTTTCCGGTTCATAGTTAAATTAATTTGATTAAATAAGTATGTATATAACCATGTGATAATTGACCTTGTTCTAATTTATTACTATTCTAATGACAATAGGATATTTTATTATGAGATATTCAGCAGAATAATTTTTAGTACATATGAATGAAGATAACATTAAATCTCAATCTTATATAAGAATCATTGAGAGGGGAAAACGAAAACATTATTAATTGAAACCCAATGAGTTTAAAAAAATTTATTAATCGTACTTGTAAGTAACAGGGTTCTTGTTTAGATTTCATTGAACAAGAAATCTATTTTAAAAAATATTTACCTAGTTTTTAATAAGTTTAAATATTGTAGCTGGATGGGTTTTTCCGGTTTTCCAATGTTCCCTTGGATACGATGGAATATTCTCCTGTTGTAATCTCCCCTATATAAGGTCTGTATTCTTCAGTCACTCTCTTCGGTAAAAAGACATGTATTCACCCAAGTCTAGAAGTACTGAATCTCCGAACTGAGACGTAATTATTTTTGCCTCGTATATTCTGTAGGGCTCCTCGATAATCAGATCAGATAGCTTCTTCTTTGGTTTCCTCTCTAGGAATGAAACTTTGTTCAATTTTCCTAATAAATCCATCTCTAAAACAAATTAAAAAATATTAAATAACGTTCTGAAGTATAACTCAAAAATAAAAACTTACTTGATTTTCACTAAGCCAGGAAGACACACCCAACGGTTAGATCGAAAGTTTAACGATGCTGATTCGAAATGAATTTGAAGTTGGAATGAAATTAATAAGAAAAATTCTAACATATAGAATTATTAGAAGGAAGTTTTTAGTGAGGAGGGATTTTTGCACACGGCTAACGGTTGAAAAATGTTTTAATAAGCATGTAGAAATTCCTTTGTTGTTCTTAAGGGAGATCGTACACAGTCAATCTCGATCGAGATCGGTGATTCAGAATTGATAATGTAGTAGTTAGATTGACAGATCTGGTCTCAAAATGATTAAATCCTGAACGCGATCGAGATTGACTATGTATGGACCCCCTTACATGATTCATAAAACGCTGATGTGCTGAAATTCTATAGAACGAAATATTGACCTATATCTAATTAATTCATTTACTAGGAATTCGCTGACACCGGCTTCAATTTCTACGAAGACGGTCTCCTATATACACAGTTTCCGTCTCCCAGCTGATATGACTCATTCCGTTTCGTTCGAACGCGATTATATTTTATATATATCAAAATGGAAATGAATTTCTAAGAAAATAATAACTATTTTGTATGTATGTATGTAATATTGATATCCAAAATCTACGAAGACGGTCTCCTATTTACCAAAAAATTTCTGTTCCCCTACAGGTCCTATATATATCATATAATCTACTGAACACTACATGAAGACTCCTGGGCCCCCACGAAGAA
>JARQZK010002908.1:645000-712500 GCA_030704885.1 Cynegetis impunctata
ATATCTTTGCCAAGCTTTCGCAAATCTTTATTTGCTTCATCAGGGCTTCTACAAAATTAAAAATAATGTTAAAATGTGTGTTACTCAACCTAGATTTGTTGTTATTACCGACTTTGGGGTTAACTATGAAATATCACGTCTGCCATAACAAAAAACTTCCACGAATTACATACAATCCCCCAAATCATCATTGGAAAAATTCACAAATTTAAAATATACAACTATAAAATTACATCCAAATTTAGTTATCAAAATACAAATTAACTGTCAGTCCTAGTTGAAAAAGGTGGTTTATTATATTGTCAATGTCTTAATAGTTGGTTAACGTTATTAGACAAACTTGGTGATATGTTGGTCCAAAACTCGTATCCACCAACTATCGTGAACAAATTATTATATGCAGCAACATCAAGCAAAAACAAAAATAATGATATACTGAACTCTCATAAAGACACAGTAGAAACGCAAGAAGATCGGACAATTTATGCCACAATGACACAAATAGATGGCTTAACAATACAACTGAAAAAAATGTTTAAAAAACACAGTACTGTTAAAATAATCACAACAAATGCAAGGACCATATCAGGATTGTACTCACATTTAAAAGACAAAATACCAGTTGGTCTCTGCAATGATGTTGTCTATAAACTGAATTGTTGTGGGTGTAATTTTGTATATATTGGTCAAACGTCACAATGGCTGAAAAGCCGTTTAGCCATACATGCTAGTGACGTTAGACATGGTAGAGATAGATACACATACTAAGATACTAGCTACACATGCTAACGCCAATAATCACAGGATAGACTTCGAACAGGTAAAAGTCATAAAAACAGAGAGAAATTACCACAAAAGAATTATTTACGAGATGATTAGTATACACAAGCACAAAGCAGACATAAATAAAAAGGCAGATACACAAAAACTGAGTAATATCTATTCATATTTATTGACTACTATACAGAACAATGAGACATACGATGGGCAACTGGATAATGGAAATAAAGAAGGAGACCATAATAACGTTAACCAACTATTAAGACATTGACAATATAATAAACCACCATTTTTAAATTTAAATTTCTAAAACCGCCGCCATTTTTACGTAGATATTTCTAATATTCATATAAATATCCTTCCCGGTACATATTGACATCTCCAGCGGTTCGTATCACGCCAAATGAACCGAATTAATTTTACCTGGGTTTGTTTTTTTGCAGAACGGAACTATCAAAGTTTGGCTGAATTTTTCCAACCGCCGCCATTTTTACGTAGATATTTCTTGTTTTTTCATGGTTTTTGAAAAATTGCCGAACTCCACAACTTCTGCAGATTGACTTAAAAGGTTGATAATCGGTACGTACGTTGAGTTTATGTTGACTAGAGATTCTTTTTGGGATTCAACTCTTCATCTCAACCGCGCTCCATTTCGTGGTGACTATTCCGTTCAAATTGCATCTCGACCTGTTTCGCTATCAGTACGCGATGCACTTCGCGAATTAGAATTTTTTTTGTAAATAGAGTGTTGAAATTTGGTATGTGGATTGAATGGATATTGAGGTGCAGTTCTTCAATGGTTTCAATTTTTTTCCTCAACCATGATGCACTTCGCGATTTTTTTTTTCTGGAAAGTAAATTATTTTCTACTTTTAACTCGGTTTGCTTTTTAAGCGTGACTTTAAAATTATGATTTAATTCACTAGAATCGCATCTCGACGCGATGCATTTCGCGCGAAAAATACGACTTTAGTGATAGAGCTCTGCTGCTCAGAGTTTTTTTTTAATGCACTATTTTTGACAGAACATAATTCGTATTGGAGCATTCATCACAAATTTCATCAACTACGATGGATGTCGAGCATTCTATAATGGCTTTGTGGCAAATATCTATTAAGGCTGACGTGTTGGTTTTATTGTCCTGATAACGAGTCGTTAGTCTGGATGCTCAAGGGATTCGGAGCTTAATTATTGCGTGGCCATCCCCGAGCGATAAGAACGAGAACCTGGGATGAATGACATTCGCTTTCAATTTATGTTAGTAGAATGTACACCGAGGTAGATACGAGCTTTCAATAAGGACTCGTTTGATGATATTAAACCGCCATCTTGAACTTTCGAGCGTTACGTCGTTTAGTTCGCATCCCATTTTCTTCACTCGGTAACGATGTAACATGTCAGGTAGCGACCTTCTTGAATGGCCACCGACCGTTATAATACTGCCAACCATATGTTCCTACATTTATTTCTTCAAATCAAATTATTACTTATTTCAACATCAACATCAAATGGCAGCTTTCAATGGTTCATCGACCTCTCTTCAACGTTGATTTTGATAAATAGGAAAATGTTATTAAGCAAATCGCTATGATCAATACTTATAGATTGATTTTAAGAGAAAATTAGATACAAAAAAGTTGTTCAAAGAAGGTATTTCTCAAGTTTACTCAGTCACAAAAAAAATCGAAATATAGCATTTGGAATCCCCAGCACAAAGCCTAAATCAATTCACATGAAGTGAACAAGGAAAATTATTCAATAATTAAAAAGTATCAAACAATCAAGAGTGAATTATATAAAATGACAAGTCACCCCTTTGCGTACAGCTATTTTGATTTTAATATATATATATATATATATATATATATATATATATATATATATATATATATATATATATATATATATATCTTTATATTTATATATCTTTTTATATATATATATATTTATATATTTATATATATATATATATATATATATATATATATATATATATAATCTCTTCAGTGAAACTTACAATACTCGAAGTGAATTGACATATTTCTTATTGTTTCCCAATACAAATTGAATCCGAACTAATATATGGAATATTTCCCTCCTGTCAAACATTCCATGTAAATACAATGCAATTTTCGCAAAATTAGAGCGATAATTGCATTGTAGAACGCGAAAGAGCCCTGTGATAATTGCATCGTACGTACATATGGTAATCCCTATTCTAAAACCAAGTTCCTATTCGAGAAATATTCCCCTGAATTAAACACTCGTGCATCACAGTAACCGGAATATTTCCCTCCTGTCAAAAATCCCATGTAAATAGAATGCAATTATCGCAAAATAACAGCGACAATTACATTGTAGAAAGCGAAAGAGCCGTGCGATAATTGCACCGTACGTATCTATGGTAATTCCTATTTTAAAACGAAGTTCCTATTCGGGAAATATTCACCTAAATTAAACACTCGAGCATCACAATAACCGGAATATTTCTCTCCTGTCAAAAATTCCATGTAGGTAAATAGAATGCAATTATAGCAAAATTACAGCGATAATTGCATTGAAGAAAGCGAAAGAGTCCTGCGATAATTGCATCGGACGTATCTATAGTTATTCCCATTTTAAAACCAAGTTTCTATTCGGGAAATATTCCCCTGAATTAAACACTCGTGCATCACAATAACCGGAATATTTCCCTCCCGTAAAAATCCCATGCAAATGGAATGCAATTATCAAAAATTACAGCGAATATTTCCCTCCTGTCAAAAATCCCTTGTAAATGGAATGCAATTATCGAAAATTACAGCGATAATTGCATTGTAGAAAGCGAAAGAGCCCTGCGATAATGGCACTGTAGGCCGATAAGTTGAAACTTTATTCGGGAAATATTCCCCCAAATTACACTTCTTATTTTGGATAAAGAGCCCTCCACCTTCGGTGTCGGGCTCTTTCTTCAAAGCTGAAAATGAACTCATGCAGTTTCTTAAAAACACGCTGTCATTCAAAATTATCGGTAATTTCGATGCACTTGTGCAATTACTCACGATAATTGCATTTTAGAAAGCGAAAGAGTCCTGCGATAATTGCATCGTAAGTATATATGGTGATTCCTATTTTAAAACCATGTTCCTATTCGGGAAATATTCCCCCGAATTACACTCGTGCATCAAAATAACCGGATAATTTTGCATTCCAGCGTGTTGCAAATGGCAGTGTTGTCTTTGAAAAACTGCATTCGGTAATTTTCATATTTTGGAGAAAGAGCCATCCACCTTGGGTGTCGGGCCCTTTCTCCAAAAATGAACTCATGCAGTTTCTTGAAAATACGCTGACGTGCAAAATTATCGATAATTTTGATGCACTTGTGCAATAATTACTTACGATAACAATCTATATAGCGCCTTCCGCCAACGATATTATAAATCAACAGTTCACTCTATAGACCGAAAATGCAGAATTCTGTTGGGAGTACAAATACTTCCTGATATGCAGATGTATACTCTGCAACAGTGTTGTATGGAATACCCAAGCACAATAACTTTGGACAAAATCACGAGAGAACGCTTCGTAAATACTTGTTGCGATAACAATTCCATAACTCACTGTTGCGTTGTGAATACAGATTTCTCGTCGAGGAATACATATAACCGGCTCCCTTGGAAGTTTGTTTGATAATTTTGAATTATTGAAGAATTTTCCGTGTTCACTTTGTGTCATGTATGTAATTTACTATATTCAGCTATTTTATTTTTCATGAATTGATTCCTAAAGCACCTCTTCCACGAAATAATATCAACGTAGGGATTCGAACCAGTAACAATATTGGAAAACATATCAAGAATAGTGAACAAAAAATTCATAAAAATTTTTTTTTATTTCATTATTCTTTATACGTTCTCCAATATAATTGACGGTATAGAACAGTACGTTGATATTATGTCGCGAAAAAAGTGAAACGAGCGGCCTCATCAATTAATAATATATTATTGTATTCAGTTGAAAAAATTTTCAATCATGAATTATTACGTAATATTTTTTCAAATGAAAACATTAATCTCTTATATTTTGTAACTCTTAAATATCTTAATTAAGGATTTCTCTTGCCAATTTCAATCTGAGTTCCGGAATTTGCCAGAGGAAATCAAAGTATGGAAGTGGCAGATTTTCAAATCATTCAGATGAAAAACATTCCAGTATTTTGAATACCGGTTAATTTCTCACTAAGCCACACATAAATATCCGATCAATCATTCAACGGAAATGTTGTTTCGAAAGGAAGTTGAAAGGATAAACTAATACATTTCCCATCTCCGCTCAGGTACACAAGGTAAGACGATTACCAAGGGTAGACCAATCAAACGCTTTTCATATATAAGAATATCCAGCCCATTTGAACATAGAATCGAATCTTTGATCATAATGTACACAAACGGAAGAATCTATATATTAATACGCAGAGGCGGCGTTAGGATACGGCGCGATTGGGCGAATGTCCAAAGGCGGTAGACATGTCTACCTTTCTACCTCGTTAATTTCAATTACACGGAGTTTTGAATTAACTCCTAAATCTACTAGAATACACGATGATATATAAATACACGATATCCTTCAAGGTAATGTATGTCATGTTGATATCAAAAAAATTTCCCCCAAACATAGGTCGGTTTCTCGTTCTACCTTTCTACCTCGTTAATTTCAATTACACGGAGTTTTGAATTAACTCCTAAATCTATTAGAATACACGATGATATATAAATACACGATATCCTTCAAGGTAATGTATGTCATCTTGATTTCAAAAAAATTTCCCCCAAACATAGGTCGGTTTCTCGTTTTCTACCGTTCAACAGATTTTGTTAACCAGACAAAGGCGCCATCTAGTAAGCTACATCGAAATCGTTTTACAATACTTCATTTCAAAAGCATTGAAATTTACGTTTGTTTTAAAAAAAATTGTGTAAATTGGAGAGTAAATAAAAATTTAGCCCAGAGCAACAATGATACTTGAACCGGCTATGTTGATACGTGAAGAAAAAACTTTTTAATGAATTCTAAGAATACTTCGTACATGGAGGAGAATGAGATTTGTCATAATAATTCAAGTTTAATTACTTAGAGTAGAGTGCGGAAAGAATATATTTTTAAATGATAAGTGTTACAAATATATCAAATTGATTATCGTTATTTGTACACGCTCGCAGCTGATTCTGAATTACAAAATTCGATTTTAATCATATGACTGATTCGAGATATCGCTCAGTTGATATCAGCGGCCGGCCGAAGGCCGCCTTTTTAGGGTTCCACACCCAAAGGATAAAAATGGGACCCTCTTACTAAGACTTCGCTGTCTGTCCGTCCGTCTGTCTGTTACTAGGCTGTGTCTCAAGAACCGCGATAGCTAGATAGTTGAAATTTTCACAAATTATGTATTTCTGTTGCCGCTATAACAACAAATACTAAAAACAAAACAAAAATACAACAAACGCGATTTTTTTTCCCTTTTTTGCTCGATATCAATAATGGCAACAGGTACGCACTTGAAATATTCACAAAATACTCAGTTGTACTTTTACTTCAATAATAAATAAAATAAATATTTAAGGGGGGCATATATCTGCAGGGGTCGAGATGCAGAGAAGCGCCGCGATAATCATGACCCGCGGGGCCATTTCTGACCCCCGAAAGCGGGCTTTATGGCAATGTGTAGGTCCCGTCCACTAGGGAGTCGCAAATATGACATAATACTGGTTTGTCGACCGTGGAGGCACGATTTTTCAGAAATACAGGCCCGTATTAAACCATTCTATAGGTGTACTATTTGACATTCAAACCATATACATACGCAATTCATGCCTTTATTGCTCAATATCACGGACACTCACTTCCGGATGACTGAATCAGCAATTGTATTGCTACTTCTCCGAGTAAATACTATATGAATAATGCAAATGGCGAAGCTCGTCAAAAGAAAAATAATTATTATTCACGTAATTAATCGTGCACTTAATTAAAAAGGTGCTAATTAGTGAATTTTCTCATGTGTCCATAATTCACGTGTATTTAACTGTCAATTTTAATAGGAAGACTTATAAGTAGGAAAGAGGGGAGAGTGAAGAGGAGTGGATAATTTAAAATATGAGCTCAACCATATGTGCGAGATACCGCTGGTACTGTCACCGGTGGACGGTTGGCATTCCTAAGTGTGGTTTTTTCAATTGATTGACATGAATAGTAACCGATCATCGGAAGCTCTCTTCCTACATTTACTGCAACATTTTTATCATTAATAGTTGATGAAAGTCGAAATATATTTCGATAATTCGCTCAACTCCTCCAATGCTGAATATTTTAACAAAAATAAATCTTATATATGAAAATTCTACATTTTACGTTTGACCCGTTTTCCTGTATGGCTATGTCGCTAACTACTTTTCTCTTTGTATTCCCGCACTGTCCACTTTTCAGTTGGAAAAAGTTTTGAATCACATAAATGACATCTGTATATATTTTCTTGGGTGTTTCAATTTTCTTGCTCTTGCATTCAACCTATTCTAATTTCAAATATTTTCAGAAACCAATATAACTTTAAACTTAAGAATAGATTCAATAAATTATGCTGTTGCTATTTGATTGTTGACCACAATGGCAGAAAATGATAAATTTATTATGTAATAAACTCTCAGAACAAATCTTATATAATTATGAATAATTATATTTATATATATATATATATATATATATATATATATATATATATATATATATATATATATATATATATATATATATCTATATATATATTTATATATACATACGCAATTCATGCCTTTATTGCTCAATATCACGGACACTCACTTCCGGATGACTGAATCAGCAATTGTATTGCTACTTCTCCGAGTAAATACTATATGAATAATGCAAATGGCGAAGCTCGTCAAAAGAAAAATAATTATTATTCACGTAATTAATCGTGCAATTAATTAAAAAGGTGCTAATTAGTGGATTTTCTCATGTGTCCATAACAG
This sequence comes from Cynegetis impunctata, assembly GCA_030704885.1. Lineage (NCBI taxonomy): Eukaryota > Metazoa > Arthropoda > Insecta > Coleoptera > Coccinellidae > Cynegetis > Cynegetis impunctata. The sequence goes on from JARQZK010002908.1 coordinate 652,803, forward strand.
AGGATTTCATTTATTAAACTATTTTCATCTCCAAATTTTCAATCCAATACTTAGCTACGCCGTTCTGATGAGGACCAAAGAGTCCGAAATACGTGTCAACGGCTGCTTCCATATAAGCGTACTATTCCGATAATTCTACTCCACTTCTTTAATGTTTTACCATAACTAATTTCTTTGTTGTTAGATAAATAGTACCCTATTATTATTATTTTCAAACATTACGTAGGTAAAGGTTTCTTTGGTTTCCCTTACGATCTAATGATAAGAATTTTGAATATTAATATTAGACTGAATAGCATATACAAAGCAGCCCTGTTTTATTCAATTTTTTCAAATCAATAAATGTCAAAGAAATTTCAATTGCGAATGTCATGGTGAGGCGTCAACTTTTTGATAAAATCGAGTTTTTTAAGATTCAACCAGCCTGTTATTGCTAATAATTATCAAAAGATTTTATATATATATATATATATATATATATATATATATATATATATATACTTGAAAAATTCCCAAATTTCTTGAACCGTTTCAACTATATTCTAGGAACTTGGATTTTCTTGGGAATACTGGTTCAAATTGGTAGTTAAAACTCCAAAATGCTGAAGAAGACTACATATGTCAGTCGAAACGTTTAAAATAATATAAACAAAATTTAATGGAGTTTTAACTACCAATTTGAACCAGTATTCCCAAGAAAATCCAAGTTCCTAGTATATATATATATATATATATATATATATATCGGCATACTTGAAAGATATGAGTGGGTTTTCATGCAGAATGTGAAAGAATTAGTAGGCAAGTAATATTACAGACTGTGTGGCTATAATAATGAATTCAAGTTCATCATAAATGGATCGAATAATACAAAATATATTCATTTTGAAAAATTATTATCCACAGCTTGGACATCCACAAATGAAAGGTTACAATTTAGGGTAGCAAAATAACCAACTGGTAGGTACAACACTCATGCCCAATTTCACCAACTAATTCCTAAAGTTAGGCAATACTTAAATCGGATTTAGGAATTCCTAAGTGCTATTTGCGTTTCACCATGCGTTAAGTAATGCCTGAGGACGATAGGAAATACCTAACGTTAGGTCTGCCTAGAGTATTTAGGAAATGCTTAACCTCAAATTGATATAATAAATTACATAAAGTGAACAAGGAAAATTCTTCAATAATTTTAAAAAATCATCAAACAACTTTCCAAGGAAGCTGGTTATACGTATTCAGCAACGCAAAATCTGCATTCACAATCGAACGGTGAATTATAGAAATTGTCAAATCACCCCGACTCAAAATCTGCATACAGCTGTTTCGATCTTATTAGATCTCATCAGTGCAGCTTATTTGACTCGGAGTGAATTAACAAATTTCTAATTATTCCCCAATATGAATCGTGGTCAGTAACACTGTCTGGATAACAATGTGTAGGTCCCGTCCACTAGGGAGTTGCAAATCTGACATAATACTGGTTTTTTGACCGCGAAGGTACGAATTTTTAGTAATACAGTCCCGTATTAAACCATTCTATAGGTGTACTATTTGACATTCAAACCATATGCATACGCAATTCATGCCTTTATTGCTCAATATCACGGACACTCAATTCCGGATGACTGAATCAGCAATTATATTTATACTGCACCGAGAAAATACAATATAAATAATGCAAGCATCGAAGCTCGTCAAAGGAACAATAATTATTATTCAAGTAATTAATCGTGCAATTAATTAAAAAGGTGCTAATTAGTGAATTTTCTCATGTGTCCATAATTCACGTGTATTTAACTGTCAATTTTAATAGGAAGACTTATAAGTAGGAAAGAGGGGAGAGTGAAGAGGAGTGGATAATCTAAAATATGAGCTCAACCATAATGTGCGAAATACCGCTGGTACTGTCACCGGTGGACAGTTGGCATTCCTAAGTGTGGTGTTTTCAATTGATTGACATGAATAGTAACCTATCATCGGAAACTCTCTTCCTACATTTACTGCAACATCTTTATCGTTAATAGTTGATGGAAGTCGAAATATATTTCGATAATTCGCTCAACTCCTCCAATGCTGAATATTTTAACAAAAATAAATCTTATATATGAAAATTCTACATTTTACGTTTGACCCGTTTTCCTGTATGGCTATGTCGCTAAGTACTTTTCTCTTTGTATTCCCGCACTGTCCACTTTTCAGTTGGAAAAAGTTTAGAATCACATAAATGACATTTGTATATATTTTCTTGGGTGTTTCAATTTTCTTGCTCTTGCATTCAACCTATTCTAATTTTAAATATTTTCAGAAACCAATATAACTTTAAACTTAAGAATAGATTTAATAATTTATGTTGTTGCTATTTGATTGTTGATCACAATGGAAGAAAATGATAAATTTATTATGTAATAAACTCTCAGAACAAATCTTATATAATTATGAATAATTATATTCATATATGTATATATTCTAGCTAAGAAAAACCAAATAAATCTGAAGATCAGACAAATGTATTGGCTCATAGGCAAGAAATCCAAACTCAATCTTCAAAATAAGATACTTATTTACAAGGCAATCATAAAACCAATATGGACATACGGCATCCAATTCTGGGGTTGTGCTAAAGCATCGAATATTCAAATTATCCAAAGACTTCAGTCCAAAATATTACGTTCATTGGTAAATGCGCCTTGGTACGTTTCCAACCTCACCATCCATGATGATTTAAAAATCACATATGTCACCACTGAAGTAGAAAAATTCTCACGAAAATACCACCAGAAGCTAGGAGGACAAGCCAACACACTGAACGATAAACTGACAGAAAAACCATTCAATTTACGAAGGCTACGACGGACCTGGCCAAACGGCTTGATTTGATATCAAATTAATAATCTATACATTTATAACATTTACTCAATACGTTATAAAAGTAGATTGTAAATTTCAATAAAAATATATATATATATATATATATATATATATATATATATATATATATATATATATATATATATATATATATATATATATATATATATATATATATATATATATACTTGAAAAATTCCCAAATTTCTTGAACCGTTTCAACTATATTCTAGGAACTTGGATTTTCTTGGGAATACTGGTTCAAATTGGTAGTTAAAGCTCCATTAAATTTTGTTTATATTATTTTAAACGTTCCGACTGACATATGTAGTCTTCTTCAGCATTCTAGAAATTACTTAAATCAAAAAAGGAAATCTTCAGCATGACATTTACACTTAACTAGACTTCTCAAAGGACATGACAAATATACAAAACCTTCACAATACTCAACATTAATATAACATAGTAAGTTACGTTTCATGGGGAACTTTGTTGCTTCATCACGTTACAATAAAGACGTGATGAAGCGTGATGTTAAAAAAATTAAATTATGAGATTTTTCAATTTGAAGAAATGCGTCCAGTACAATATACTATATTTGTTGAACTCGTGTCCAATAATAGAATACCCAGCAATTTCTGAGTGTCCTAAGCCATTGTATAATTCGAAAACCGAATTTATTTCAGTTAGTGTTGACTGAATTAGTTAACCAACAGCTGTGATGTGAATTAGGGACATAATTAGAATAATGCTAATATCATAACAACTGGCGATATTATATATGCCAGATTCACAGTATGATAAAATAAATGAAGATAATTAAATACTCATCTATGTAACCAAAAAATGGAGTAGACGTACGAAACATGGCATAATGATGCTTAAATGAATGCAAAAAGCAGAATGTGTTTTCAATTGTTACAAAACTACCGTTTTTGTTACAACAGACTGACAAACAAGGTTAGTTGAATTCAATGAATGGTGTTAGCGAAAAAAATGTAATGAGGGTATATGCTTTTGTATGATACAATCAAATTTCATGAAACCGTTAGCATACCCGGAATCAAGTTTCCCTACAAATTTCTTTTTTTATAGTAGTTTCACAATTTTGGCAATAACTACATGAAGAACAAAATTATATGACTTAAAAATATCAAACATTCATTGTCAGATCAAATGTTCATTTACTAAATATGTGTTCTTTGTAAACCTTTCGAAACATACGTTACAAATTAAAAAATCATTTTGAATGATTAAAAACGATTTGAATGGTTGGGACATGTTTGGAGGGCAGGCAATTGATTTATATCATGTTGGAGTAGCTACCAAGGATTAAAAAATCATAGGTATGCTTAAATCTACATGGATGAAGTAGGAGATCTGATTTGAATGAAAAGCAATAGTATATTAAGTGTGAACATATAACTGAGATTCATCAAGGTAACCTCTAATGATCCATTTGCTTGCAGCGACTACTGCACCTACTTGTATTGAAAATCATAGATTTTATATGTTTTCGATATGTTAGGTTTTTTTACCTCTTTCTGAAAATCCTAAAAAAATAGGTTCTTCAATGTTCCAGAATGGGTACCTATTGTTTCTGATAAAAATTTGCAAAAAAACATTCCCAAGAAACAATTTTGCCAATAACTACGGGAAGTACTAAATTATATGACTTAAAAATATCAGATACTCATTGTCAAATCAAATATCTATTAACTAAATATGTATTCTTAGTAAAACAAGAAGAAGAAGAAGAAGGAGTAAACAATTCGAAACATAAGTTGTAATTAAAAAAATTATTTTGAATGATTAAAAACGAGTTGAATAGTTGGGACATGTTTGGAGGGCAGGCAATTAATTCACATCATGTTGGAGTGGCTACCAAAGAGGAAAGAAGGAGAGGCATGCAAAAATCTACATAGATCAAGGAGGTGATCTGATTTGTATGGCGGAATAACGAAATGGCAGGAGACATCTATGGATCGAAAAATATGAAGAGCAATAGTAGATTAAATGTGACAACATAACTGAGATTCATCAAGGTAACCTCTACTAACCCATTTGCTTGCAGCCACTACTGCACCTACTCGTATTAAAAATCATAGATTGTATATGTTTTCGATATGTTAGGTTGTTGTATATCTTTCTAAAAATCATAGAGAAATAGGTTCTTCAAAGTTCCACAATAGGTACCTATTGTTCTTGATAGAAATTTGCAAAAAAAGATTCCCAAGATTTGGTTATAAATTTCATTCAATTAAGTGGTGCCAGAAAATGCGGTATACCTATAACTTGTGATTTCTATTACGTCAAGTATTTGCCAATTTACAATACTATAAATGAAAATGCCAGAGATGCTGAAGTCCGTCCCTTTTGAATTTTTCCCTCATTTTAATTTTTTTTTACATAGAAGTTCGCAAGCCAGTAAGTCAATTTGATGGGGACTGAGAAAGTGAGCAAAACCGAACCAAAATATGAAATTTCTACTTTGAAATGACGGCGGTTAAGGCAAATTTATGAAACCAACAGAAGATATTTCCCTAAGATGAACTTAATCTACATATGAAATTTCAACCATCCAACTTATTCAGATGAGCTGTGGAGATAATCAAAATCTTAAAACCCATGAAAAATCATGAAATTTCTACATCGAAATGGCTGCGGTTGAGGAAAATAGTTGAAATCAACAAACGATATTTACCTAACATCAACTCAATCAACATACGAAATTGCAACCAACCACCTAAATTGGATAAGCTCTGGAGATTAGCAAAATCTTAAAACCCTTGAAAAATCATGAAATTTTCACATTAAAATGACTGCAATTAAGGAAAATAGTTGAAATCGCCAACTGACATCATCACGATCTACATACGAAACTTCAACCTCTCCAACTCTGTGGAGGTGATCAATTGTTTAAAACGAGAAATACACATATATATAAATGGTTAATGAAAAGAATCAATTTCAACAAAAATCATTCACCTCACATAAACTCAATCCACCTACAAATTCATAGCCCTCTCAGTTAATTTCGAATAGTTGTGGAACAAACCCTTAATGAAAGCTCTAAATTGAAATGACATTCAGGATTCAGGAAGAGAGTTGAAACCTCCAAAGGATACTGTAACGTTATGAAATACCGTCCACTGGCTAAACCAAATTCTAGCCGAGATCAGCCATCAGAAAAGAAGATTCGATGATTTCTAGCGTCACTTCAAATAGTTTTTTTTTGACGAAGAGGAAATGCCTTTACGCACTAAGAGTGTGGGGCTCATTTTGCATACTACCCACTAATACCTCTCCGGTTAATCGTCGTCAGGTTCTCTAGTTGTTCAGAGAATACCTGATTTGATCGCCACTCCTGTAGCACGAGGAGCGGAATCAGGTGCCTGACCATACCATCACTCCTCCTCTACAATTATTCGTTTCTCTCTTTAATTATTATTGTCTATCTCCTTCTTGATGGATTCTGTCTTGCCTTTCCTTCAGAGGCATTATTTCCACAATGTACTCGAAAATAACAACTACTTAGCATAGTACTGATAATATTATCTTTATTTGGGGTTTCCTTCAACATTCCCCACGCCCGGTTCCTATTTTCAGTCCATCTATCACATACAAAGATTGCATGTTCCGGACTGTCACATATCCCACAAGACCTACACCGGTCATCCTGCGTTTTTCGAATTCTATGGGTAAAAGTACCATAGGATCCATGCCCTGAGAGAAACTGGGTAAAGTAATAGTTACTTTTCCTATGGCTACACTTCACCCAATCTCCTATGTCAGGGATAAGTTTCTTTGTCCACTCGGCCTTCCCGGTTAGCATGCTCCATTTTTTCTGCCAGATTCTCATGGTACGTTGCCGCGCCATTCTTCTCACACCTGGTAGTCTTCCGTTCCCGACCGTACTCAGATACCCCCTCTCTGCTATCTGGAGATCAATCGGAGGAATCGACGCGATGACTTGCGTCGCCTCCGCCGAGACAGTCCGATATCCTGACATCACTTTCAGCAGGATCGTCCTTTGAAGCCTTATTAACGCGATTCTATACTTTTCTATTTTCGTAACGTCCTTCCATGCTAGTGCTGCGTAGAGGGTTACTTAAAATAGTAGGGGGGATAAAAATTCGTGGAAGACGGATGATTCAAAACGTGCCTTCTTTTCGATTTGTGAATTGAGTTGATACGACGAGAGAATATATCATAAAGGCAATAAAGAGTTCACTTTCTAGTTTTCCCACCTCAGGAGCTTGTAAAAGCATTTCAAGACCCCAGGAGCTTGGAAAACTATTTAAAGGCCCTAGAAGTTCGTGGAAAACAATTTAAGACCTCAGGATTCCGAATTCAAGACCTCAGAAGTCCCAGTTTAAGATCATAGGAGTTTGCAAAACCATTTCAAGACTCCAGGAGTTCCAATTCAAAACTAGGATCTTGGAAAAAAAATTAAAGAACCCAGGAGTTCCGAAAGCTACAGGAGTGGAAGAAGATAACAAACAGATCAGTATACTGACAATAGGACCCCAAAATTTTCTCTTTATTTATTAACTTCATTCATTTTAATTATAAATTTTTTGTAATCTTTGAAACAAAGTTTTTTCTAAATTATTTTAATAGAGATTTAAGTAAAGGTTTTGTATTGTTTCATTGTCTGTAAGTGAATAAATCAGGTAAATTGTAACTGGAATTTCCGAATTTTTGAACTAGCCAGAGCATATATTTCAAGTAAAATATCTAAAATTTATTTTCATTACTTCATAGGGGAATTCACGTTACAATACTTCCATAACATCAAAGTATCAAACCTCAACCCTCTAACTCAATCTAGAAGCTGTGGAGGTACGCAAAAATTTAAAAACCACGTAAAAACTAAAAATCTCTACGTAAAACTGGCGGCAGTTGAAGACAAAATTTATATCGCCATAAATGGAAAAATTTACACATTTCAAAATGAGGTTATATGTAAAATATGATGCCGATTATGGAATTCTATTAATGCAAGCAACACATATTCACTGGAGATTAAAACACTTCCTATATTTCAAGCGAACGACGGAAAATGATGGATACAAGGCTTCACGAATCCTCGGTTATAAACACTAATAGGATCAGCTTCAGCTATGGGCTTTCATCAGAACTGAAGTTCTATTATATCAGTCACATGCAGACCTCACTCTACACAACAGACATCCGTTTCTCCAGGGCACTACCAACTTGACAAAAACAATATCCCTGCAACATCAATGGCAGCCAGTGTCATCCGGCTTTAATTGAGTGGGCGTATTAGCGTAAGTAATGTGCGAAGTTGATAACTATTTTGGTTCATGGGATGTTGATATATAATAAACAGTTGCGGACAAATTACTCATGCATTTGATATTATTGATTAATGATTTTGATTCGATATAGTCGTTTAATTTAATAGATTCATTGTCATCGTATTGAATTGAGTATAATTTACATTTGAATTAATTTTATTGAATGAGTATGACGAATTTCGGTAATCAGATACGAATACTAACTAAATATGAATGCATCAAGTGAAATGTATAAAAAATGATAGTTAAAAAAACTAAGAAACAATCTTAAATAGAAAAGCAAACTAAACAACAGAAATAATTTTTAATAAATTAAATTAAGAATAGAATTTGAAGCATCATTTTTTTAGTTTTAGAAAAGCAAGGGTCTTTGCAGTCAATTGTTTATTAATATTTTAATGACAGCTATTAATAAAAGTAGTGTCATTATAGAAATATCTTAAAGCTCACCCCACGCTAAAATAGAAGTAATAATTTTGTTAATTTATATTTATTGAAAATTATTTTCTACTTTTTAGTTTGCTTTTCTAATGAAGCGTGTTTTTCATTATTTATTTAAATTCATATTTTTTTTTCAATTTTTTAGTTGCTTACTACAAAAGTGTGTGTGTAATTTTTTTTAACTATTATTTATCTTTGCTTTTATAGTTTTGAAAAGATGATAATTTCAGAGCAACGAATAATCGTTTTTTAGTGCGTACTTGACAATAAGACATTACCGAGTATCGGATTTAGAAAATCGCTAATCCTGATAAGGATAATAGGACAAACTATATAAATTATTGCATTGTTATCGGTCCTTGATAAGTGGCAAAGCATCAAATCAATCTGACGTTTTGAAGGGGGTGAAAATCACTTTCATTACATAGATATATACATATAATTTCATTCTAAAAATATTTGGCTGATAATAGATTAAAAGGTGAACAAATACAAAAGAGAATAAATATTTAATAAATTAATTTATCAAATCGTTTTAATTCCTTTGCCAGTTAATTTCCAAAAATTCCTAGAACTTTAATTATTGGCGTTTACTTTCAAGTTTTGAACTTCAAAATTTGTATCAAATGGAGGATTGTTCATCACTATTGAATGAGTTGTATGAATATAAAATGGATGTTCTGTTATCGAGACATTTGGTTTTGAAATTTCAAAAAATTCTACCGACATGTTAATTCCCAAAATTTTAATTCTTAGCATTTATTTCCAACAAATTTTATTTGAAAATTGGAATCAACTGAATGCTTCCTTGTATTGAATGAGTTGCCTAATTGGAGGAAGATTTAGTTTAACCATTTATGTACAGATATTATGGAAACATGAGTGAAAATTCCAGCGATTCAATAACTTAATATTCAAAGTTGTTCTCTACTCAATATGTTACCTACAAAATATTTTTAGAATGGAATTCCGGATGAATTCCAATTAGTATTCGTTCTGTGCAATCGGTGTTTCATACTTTCTATATATATATATATATATATATATATATATATATATATATATATATATATATATATATATATATATATATATATACATATTGTTTCAATTTTCATCGAGCTAACACATACATTTCCAAATATTTTATTTAATGATTATCACAATTGGTAAGCAGATGTATTAAAAATTTCAATTTGTCTAACAAAATGTGTCTTATGGAAAAGGTGTCCTAGAGGGACGCTTAACTATATTATAAAAACATTACTCCCATCAATTCAACCTCGACAAATTTCTGGAGTACTTCTTAACCTCACTATTAATCCTTCTATGCATTAAACTTCATTATTTCAATAAATTGTCTTATCATATGTAGTTGTCTTTGTGTTAATTGGAGTACGAATGCAATTTTTTTCTCAATTTTTTTTTTGAGCTTAAACCATCAAGCTGAAATTACTGGTATGTTATGTATCTATGTGATGACAAGTTTATGCAATCTAGATGTTAAAATACATGATACAATAATATTTTATTTAATTTCAGGTATTCACCAATCAATTCAATGACATCCCGCTCTCCGAAATCAAGAAAGCTGGTCCTTTCGAAGGAGACCACGTCAGATATAGATAAAGAAAACCTCGAAGGAAACACATTTTCCGGCTGGTTATCCTCGCCTCAAGGAACGGAAAATCTTAAACTATTCGTCTTCGGAAATACTTTGTTCCTGTTGTTTGCATACACATGGCCAAAGATTTCTCAAGCTTTAGATATAATCTACGAAACATACAAAAATTATATTCTCTGACCGAATAACTTATTCCCAATGTTTCCTATATTCTTGAAAGCTATATTGTTTTTATCAATAATGGGATGGTATTCCTTGGAAATCATGAGAATCCTAGACAGTTATTATGGAGAAAAATTTCAGAAATACCTATCCGAGAACAAAAAAACGGAAGTTGAAACAAAATTACCTGGTACCAGCCGGTACAGATCCAACATGCAAAAATTACCTTATAATCATCGAAACAATCTTTGTCAATCTGATTTTCATACGGTTATATCTAGAGTGCGTATGTGCTATGATTAAATTTTTTCTGCATCAGTGATGTAAATAAAAGAGGAAACTCCAACAAATTTCAATTAAAAATTACTGGGGGGTTCAGCCCTGAAAGTGGAAGTCCAGCTTTCGTAATAATAATATATAATAGTATATCTAAATATATATATATATATATATATATATATATATATATATATATATATATATATTTATATATCTAATGAAGAAAATTATTGCTTCAGTAAACATTGTTGTAATAGCTTCACTTACTTTTCTTTCTAGTGTTCCAAGTTCCAAGCTGCTTAGTTTAATTCTTACCAATGTACAATCAATTAATAATGGTATTTGTACCACAAAAATTAGCTGCCATGCAGGCACATATATATACCTATATACCGGGTGTCCACGGCAGGTGGCTCGCCCCTGCAACTTTTTCGTTTTCGGAGATAATTGAATGAAATTTCAAGGATATGTTCAATGCATAAAACTGCATTTTTTGACAAGTAACTCATGTATATTCTTTATTCTCCGGAATCGAAACTTTCGATTTTTAAATAGGACACCTGGTATATTTTCAGTCTTTTTGTCTGAAATATATAACAATTGCAGAACATTAAAGGGAATCCCATGAATCAATGAAATTAAAATTGTTCCCATTCCTTTCATTTAATAAAATAAGTTTCTGGAAAAAAGTTACACATCCATAGTTTCAAATTAAAAGTTCAGCTATAGGAACTCCACTTGGAAGTACAATATTGCCCGTTCGAGTAGTTCTTACCTATTGCAATACACTTTTTCCGGAGCTTAAGAACTTCCATAATTGGGAAAGCGGAAAAGTCTTCTCACTGCAAATACACGTTTGTACATGTCTTTTGAGTATTCATTAAAGATGATGCTGAAGCGCTTGTGTGATAACGCAACAAGTTCTCTTCTCATATAAATGCTAAATTGAATTTTTCCGAGAATTTTTCATTAATTCTTTTCTGAGTAAGTGTAAAGCTGAAATGACGAACTAGTACTTTGCTTACATTCACATAAATATTTTTATTGTATCTGTGTACAACTACAGTTTTGAAAAAAAAAATTGTTACGAAATATATGGTTAGGATAATAAAAGACTATGGTTGACCGTTGCTTCAATTGCCCTCATAGTTTAATTCAATGAACAAAACCTACCCACAGGTTCGAAGAAACAGTTAGGTACCTATGTGCTGCTATTATGAATTTTTCAGAGAATGTAACCATCTATCAATGATATACTCTACTAATTTAACTTTATGTATTCAGCTTGATGAAGATAAGTTAATTTTTTTTATTTTGTCGTTGTTATAGGTACCATCGGAAATGAAGATAATACCAGGAATATAAAATTCAAATACTTCAACCTAAAACACATCAACTGCAGCAATAGTTGGTACGGTGATTAGTCATGAGGTTTTTTGTATATTCTTATTAGGTATATTGAAAATCTGAATATTTATATGAATATATATAAATATATATATAATATATATATATATATATATATATATATAGATATATATATATATATATATATATATATATATATATATATATATATATATATATATATATATATATATATATATATATATATATATATATATATATATATTATATATATATATATATATATATATATATATATATATATATATATATTAGCTCCCATCAATGCTGTACACTCGAAAACAGTATACAGCACTGATGAGATGTAATGTATCTGTTGTTCCTAAGTTGGAGTGATTTGCTATCTTCTTATTATTCGCCATTATGGCGTGTAAGAAAATAACATACTTATTTTATTTATTTGTAATTTTCATTACAGTAGATAAGTACGTACTTAATTTTAAAATTCTATTTGAATATACAGTACAGTATTGATTGTGATGCATTTAATATCCAGTAAATGATGGGGGGCATGGGAAATATTCGCAAGTTTAATACAGAAAAATATTTGGTAGCTATGACTACTTCAAAAATTATATGCCTACCTACATGTTATGTTATCCCACAACATGGGCTATTACTGCAAGTTGCAGAAATTTCATTTTTCTTTGCAATTACAAAAAAGAAACGGCTTCAAATCCAATTTCAATACTTATAGGCCTGTATTGTAGGTACATATTAAGTGTCTAACATGTTATACCTATATATATTATAATTATTTTTGATATTAAAATAAATTGTAATTTTAAAAATACTGTTTCCAATAAATTCCAAATTAATTTATAACAGAGTTCTGATATGATTTATTGATAGTTTGTTATTAATACTTCAATATTTTGATCTTTCCATAGTTAACCTACTGTGTTAGGTTACGTTTGAATAGATACCTACTAATTAGTAAATAACAAGTGGTACCGAAACTACTTAAAAATCGAATTAATACCAGAAGTATACTGAGTATACACCCTCTTATTCGTGATGATTGAAAATAAAGTAGGCACTCACCTCTTATGCAGTATCCAGAAAGTGAGGTTATAAACACATAAACAAACCCGACCACATCTGTATATTGCTTGTTTAAATAATAAATATCCAAAATGCTAACCACATTAAAAACGATAAATACAACATCGCCGCAACTATGCTAAGTGCAACATATTACAGTTTCTTATAAAACGATAGTTCTTAGCTAGTTCCGCTGTCAAGTAGGTACAATAGATATTCATATTACATCGATTTCCGCACAGTACCGTCAGTACCTTCAGTATTCGTGAAGATGATGTTAGTAGCAACAAGGCAAGACAACTACAACAATCCAAGAACAGGTGGTGCGATGTTGCCGTTCCTGGGGATTGGGTTAGCTCAACTTGAATTTAGAAAATTTCTTTAAATATATTAATAATGTTATGCTATGAAAGCAGACTAATAATTTTTTAAAAATTTTATTGTATACATTCATATACTTTCTTTACATATACAAAAATGTAGGTATTTTATTATTGCTAACTTTGAAAATATTTTTTAAAAACAATGAATTGAACATTATGATTTTTAATTAATTTTTGATTGAAAAAAAATTAGGATTTTCTTTCATAGTCCTATTTTTAATCTGAGTAAATACTTTTCAAAAGATTCAGATCATTTAGTATAATGTAGTAAAATTTCTTATAAGAATTGCTCAAATTATATATTATCCTTAGTATAGATTTCAAAGTTTTGATGTTCAACTGCGTTTTTTCAGTTGTAGGTACATATTTTATTGATGCTAACTAAATAACACGTTATGTTGCTGTATTTGTTCCTGGAAGGGACAGCGCGTACAATTTTTCAAAATATTTTGATAAACAGTATTATTCTGTTTAAAATAAAGGAATAACTGCGTCCATTTTTTATCTGTTTCCACAGTTGCAGACAACCAACATTTATTTTTTTTACTTATATTTTTACCAATGACACCACCTCAAATAGATCCTTTTTCCAAATATTATTTTTCGGAAAATGGTTACTAGAATATTTTAAAGATTTTGTCACATATTTCTATAAAAATCTCATTTTTTAATGTCACCCATTGAAAATTTTTAAAATCCTCGAATTGAACTGCCCATTCTTCAATATATTCGAAGCAGTTATTATATGGACTATATAGTAATTATTAGTAAATTGTTGTTAAAATGTTTTTACAATACATAATATATATATAAAGATATAAATATTAATATATATATATATATATATATATATATATATATATATATATATATATATATATATATATATATATATATATATATATATATATATATATATATATATATATATATATATATATATATATATATATATATATATATATATATATATATATATATATATATATATATATATATATATATATATTATGTATGGAGATTAAATCGTTTCCTGATATGCAGGTTAAAATAAACTGATGAAGAAAAACTCGAATAATTCGAAATCAAAGCAAATAACAGTAGGTATATTATCTTTCAGCAAATCAAAAAAGACAAAACGTGCATCTGGTTTGTGATTAAGTAAATTAGGTTAATTTTTTGATTAAATTTAGGATGTAAACGCCCCCTTAGAATTAAATACTCTACTTTGAGGAAGTTGCGTCAGTGTTAACACTACGTCCAAAACCTGCTGAAGGGATTATTTATGGTCCTGAAACTGTCAACCATTTCAATAGAATTGCTCTGACGGCAGAAGTAATATGAATTTAGTGAATTTACTCATTCCGAAGCTATCTGTTATACATAAATTGTCAGGGTTGAAACATCAATATTATATTACTTCCATTCTCACTTATCATTAATCAGAGTGTATTCTAAGGAAATTTCCACTAGGTATCTCCAAACTAAACAATCAATGTATACAGGGAGATTCAAATAAGGTGCTCAAAAGAAGTAATTCAAATCGTTTTTTGTAATGATGTAAGTAAATATGTATGAAATCAATACAGGTCGAAATCCCCTAAATTTCCCAATATGCCTGAACTTCTTTCGGAGAATTACTTGGCTCAGAACAAAAAATTTTAATCTCAATGATTTTTTTTCAATAACTAAACCGAATCACTTTAAAACTGGTATTGAACAAGGATATTTCCGTTTTCAAATTCGACAACTATTTGATTTATATGTGAAGTTTTTTCTATATTTGGGAACTACATATATCCCATTCATTTCAAAATAATTGAGACGTAAGATGTCATCCACGCAAATCGTAGATTTCTAAACGTCCATTGTTTGTAAAATAGAAGGATAAAGTTTCATTTCAAAAATTCAAATATAAAATTTCAGGTTTAAAAAAAAATTAGAATTTCAAATGAAAAGTGCACGTATTCGTGAAAGATTATTAGTATTAATGAACAAACGACAACTTAAGAAACAGAAAGAATTGAAAATATAGCATGAAAAATCAAATTGAAATTAGTAGATAAATAAGTTGAAACGGCAATTGCACGTATCTAAAAAAGGAATAAAAAAAGTTAATAAATGACAAGTTGAAAATAATAAAATAAAATTGATAGACCGGGAGCCGAGAGGGTTTTTGCATGTATCATAGGCCCCACGACGAGGCTTTGGGGGCTGATAGACAATGTTATTCCCAACTTTGAATTCTCGGTATGGCACCCCTAAAGTGCAGCTTTTAGGAGGGGTGAATTTTCAAACGTGTCGTCTATATCCGTGCCGCTGGATCATAGGCCCCACTTCGATTCTTGTGTTATGTGGTTAAGCAAGTCGCCAAAGTCCGCAAACTCAATATGCCATACCAATATGGCGTCACTTAAGGTCCGCCATACTTACCGAAACGTGTAATTTTTTCACTGTGAAAATGGATCATAGGCCCCACGCTGTTGTTTCGTGATCTTTGTTAACAATGAACTGTAGAACGAAGATCTCAAAACGCCATACCTCTGGGGCGTCGCCAAGTGGCCGCCATACTGGGGCAAACATGTCATTTTCAGCAATGAACATGTATAATAGGCCCCACTATGAAAATGTGTCACATTTGTTCATTTTGATGTCCTGAACAAAGTTCTGAAAGCGCCATACCCATGCGATGTCACCAACGTCAGATATTGGCTTAAAAAGATGTCACATTTTTATAGCTTAAGCGTATCAAAGGCCCCACTGCCATACCAGCGTTTTTACGTGTATTTTGAAGTATAAAACACGAATATATCATTGCCATACCTATGGCATGTCGCTAACGTCAGATATTGGCAAAATTGTCACATTTTTATAGTTTAAGTGTATTCAAGACTACTGCCATACCGGCAATTTTAGGTGTATTTTGAATTATAAAGCAGGAATATATCACAGTCATACCCATAGTATGTCGCTAACGTGCACAATTAATCGTATATATATATATATATATATATATATATATATATATATATTTATTTATATATATATATATATATCTATATAAATATATATATATATATATATATATATATATA
Source organism: Cynegetis impunctata (assembly GCA_030704885.1). NCBI lineage: Eukaryota > Metazoa > Arthropoda > Insecta > Coleoptera > Coccinellidae > Cynegetis > Cynegetis impunctata. The sequence goes on from JARQZK010002908.1 coordinate 669,454, forward strand.
TATATATATATATATATATATATATATATATATATATATATATATATTTATATATATATATATATAATAAAGTATAAACTTTAAAATAATGAGTTCATAACTCGAAACATGTCGACTATTCGTAACTGCTAAATACAGTATCTAAATATTTTTATATAGTGAAACATAAGCCAAGTGTATTTTCTTTTAAAGTTTATACTCTATTCTTTATGATATTTCACTAAGTGATGTGCGAGAATTCAATCTCAGTTATTATATATATATATATATATATATATATATATATATATATATATATATATATATATATTTATATATTTATATATTTATATATTTATATATTTATATATTTATATATATATATATATAATTTTTTCAATTTTGTATGTACCTATATGATAATATTGTGTAGAATTTTTTTGCATGTATAGACATATTAAAAAGATACAACAGTGGTTATTCTCAAGTAAAATTGTTGTCGAAATGAATACTAATAATATAATGTATACCTATATAATACAGCTCTGCGCTGCAAAAACAGGTGTTTCATGTTAAAAATATTTTTCGTTAAAAACACAAACAAGTTATGAAATAAAATAATGTATGCCAAATAAATGCTAAGCATTTCCAGGATTACATTAAGAAAGAAATTTATTTAATTCAAAACACTTCGCTCGAAATAACTAAATTTGAACTGATAGCTGACATAGAAAGAATGCAAAATATACTACAGATGTCAATCAAAGTCCTAATTATAAATATTTTTGCCCTTTTCGGTAGGTATCTATATATTCCTATTTCTCCCTATCCCAGGTTTTACCCAGATGTTGGAAATTCTGTAATCATAAAATAATAAAAATTCTTTCTTGACCGGAGGCTGCCAGTTCACCGGGTTTCGAACCCAACCATTTTTCAGCCGGCAGTTTGTGTGAGAAGTATGCGTGAAATTCTTGCCGCTATGGATGAAGACATTTTTAATGAGAAACGAGCCTGAGCCTGTTTTATTTGTAAATTAAGTGATGAAAGCGTTATTTCATTCATTTCTTATTAAATATTAACTCACATAGGGATAATACCAATTCATATATATATATATATATATATATATATATATATATATATATATATATATATATATATATATATATATATATATATACATATATACACATATATATATATATATATATATATATATATATATATACATATATATATATATATAATCTTTTGATAATTATTAGCAATAACAGGCTTGTTGAATCTCAAAAAACTCGATTTTATTAAAAAAAATTAACTTTTTAATAAAATCGAGTTTTTTGAAATTCAACAAGCCTGTTATTGCTAATAATTATCAAAAGATTAGAAATAGTTCACAGGCAACAACTATTCGAATGAATATATATATTTATATATATCTATATATATATATATATATATATATATATATACATATATATACATATATATATATATATATATATATATACATATATATATATATATATATATATATATATATATATATATATATATATATATATATATATATATGTTTCATTTTCTGTAATTTTGTATACATTGTAAACATAATATTAGTAATTCTCGTTGATCAGTAGTTTAACGATAATATTCAATCATTAGTGATCTCGATAACCTATAAGTACGCGTTTTCAGAAAAAAAATGAGCATTTTGAATATTTTTTCAGCCATATTGGATCCGCCATTTTGATTTTTACAATTTTGACATCAAATTCGTAATCAGCGACCTCGAAAACCTATAAATACAAGTTTTGAGGCAATTCTACCGAGCCATTTCAGAGCGTGGCTGAAAATTTTAAAAAAATGGTTTTTTTGGTATGGCACCACTTTAACGACACTCTATAGGTATGGCAGTATGATACCAGCTAAAGTGATGTAAAAGAGCATCTTAAAACCAAAACGCCATACCGCTACCTATTATACATGTTCATGGCAAAAAAATGACATGTTTGCCCCAGTATGGCGGCCACTTGGCGACGCCTCAGAGGTATGGCGTTTTGAGATCTTCGTTCTACAGTTCATTGTTAACAAAGATCACGAAACAACAGCGTGGGGCCTATGATCCATTTTCACAGTGAAAAAATTAAACGTTTCGGTAAGTATGGCGGACCTTAAGTGACGCCATATTGGTATGGCATATTGAGTTTGCGGACTTTGGCGACTTGCTTAACCACATAATACAAGAATCAAAGTGGGGCCTATGATCCAGCGGCACGGATATAGGCAACACGTTTGAAAATTCACCCCTCCTAAAAGCTACACTTTAGGGGTGCCATACCGAGAATTCAAAGTTGGGAATAACATTGTCTATCAGCCCCCAAAACCTCGTCGTGGGGCCTATGATACATGCAAAAACCCTCTCGGCTCCCGGTCTATGAATCTACACGGTCAGTTGGGCATCTCTAATCGTTCAGAAGTGAAGATTGTAGGTATAGTGTGTATTCAATTTCACTATTTTATTTTATAGTTTCCAAAATTGTCATTTATTTATCATTATCATTTCACTTATTCTTATTTTTATCAGATACTTTTTCAATTCTTGTCATTTATTTAATAATTTCAATTACTATTTTCAGATAAGTGTAATTTTCATTTCAATTTGATATTGTTTAATTAACTAGAAATTTAATTTTTGGCTCTTGTTGTATAACTGATCATTTGTTCATTGATATAGGTATAATTTTATTTCTTCAGATGCCACCGTTTAGATTCGTTATTTCATGTTATTTATTTACTTATCCAAGTTCTCATATGTTTAAGATGAAACTTTAAATTTTATATTAGACAATGGATACTTGGAAATCTACAAAAGTTTATAACATATCGACAAATAAGCATAGAAATATTGGTTGAAAAAGCGAATAATGAAAAATAATTTCTAAAACTTGTTCACAATATATTTATCAACCGCTGCATGAAAATCTTACAAGTAGGTGTCTTCAAACCGAGGAAGCAAATCACAATTATATATTTAACTTACTGCAATTATTCTATAAACCTAACATAAAGTAGTAGTGGCCGTATCAGCATCTACGAGATAGATAAACAGTATTCTTTCGTCAAATGAAATAATAAAACTATATATATATTGAAATGGATATTAGTGCTACCTTCAAAAGAGGAAGTATACAAGTTCAAAAGGCAGCGAAAGTTGTTAATAGTGAGTACCTCAATTTGTTTAATACCCGTAAAGGTTCCCTGATCATGAAAAACACAATAACTCTCATATATTCGAACGTCCAAATATGGGATTTCATATAGTTACAGAATAGTTTTTGCTTTATCAAAATATATATTCTGTAACGTACATTAATCTTTTTAATAGAACGAAGTATCGAGTAACTGTTTTCTAAAAAAGTCTGCTCATAAAAGTGAATTTATCTCAGATACATTTAGGGTACTAGCACCAAAGTTTCAAGCATAATGATGATAAGAAAAACTGTGAGCAACAGAGCTCCATCACTTAAGTCTTAATTTATCCTCATTTTTGCTTTTTTTTTACTTAAAACTTCCTTACACCTTCAGTCAAATTGAAGGTAATAAAGTGATGAATAAAGCTTCAATAGCAGCATTGAATGTCTTCATAAAAATTGCGGCAATGTGAATAAAAATTTCAATTCCCCAAATAGCACCTCCTCAACACTAAACAAATTCACGTTCAAATGTTCAGCATTCCAACTGAATTTAGAGTTGCTGTAGAGATGTGCAATGCTCGAAAATCCTCAACATAAAAATTGGGATGGTAGACTAAATTAATTGAATCTGGGCTATTCTCTAATATAAACTCAATTCACAGGATATTTCTTGAGGCACAACAAATATTACAGTCAAAACTTTGATAACTTCAAACTTCGTGAATGTACATGCATGAGTAGAAATTGTTGAGGTTGAAGATGAGGAAATTAGGTAAATAAACCTCCTATGGTTTATCGGAAAGTGCATGGAGCTAGAAAATCAAAGGATGTATTTTTTAGTGGTATCAACTTCTTTTTATTTTTTCTCTAATCAACGTCATTTATATCTAGAGATTTCTTGTTTCATCATGGTGTTTGAGGATTTGCGCACGTCCAAAGCTCATCCAGATTGAGTTAGAAGTTTGAAATGTCTTAAGTGGATTTAGTTGATATTAAGGAAGTACACTGTACGGGTTTAACAAATTTTATTCAATCGGCGCCACTTTAATCAAGAGATTTCATGTTTTCTCGTCATTTTTGAAGTTTGTTGCAACTGTGATTGAGTTAGCAGTGGTTCTCAACCTTTCTTCGTCGAGTACCCCTCGAAAATGTATTCTCCCTAATTGTACCACCTAGGATAGAATCGTAAAAGCCCTACTAGGATAAGAAAAATATAATTCACAATGGTCACTCTGATGTTACAATGAAATGCACATAAATATTTGTAAAATCTTCTGAATTTTATTGTTTTAGAACACAATAGAAATCATCTTCCAGTAATACCTTACATATTCATAGGTCAGTGTTCATTAAAGTCTTAATTTTTTTCATAATCAAAACAAGGAGTTTTTTTCTGTATCTAATGGGAGCTGTTTCCTTCCTTTTTCTCATTCAGCTTCTTGAAGTCTGGTTCAAACGATGATGAGTACCTACAATCTTCAATCCGGGGAAGCATCCAGTTTGTTTATGTACTTGTTTTTTATGAATTCGTACAAGGAAAACGCTTTTTCTACCAAGGCAGTCTATGAAAACGGAGACAACAATTTGATTACTAGGTCAGACAGACTTTAGTATTCAGTGATAATATCTAACCAAAATTTCATAAGAGTTTTACTTTTAAAACCGGAATTTAACGTACTGTTAGTAGAAAGGTCAACGAGTGTTTTTTTGTGGAATACTCAATTGTCGATCAATGAGTTGTGCTTTTTTGTCGGTACAGACGCTGCTAAATTAAAATAGAAATGGTAGTTATAAAGTTCCGCCATTGCTCTCTATCTTTCCGCGAACCCCCTGGCAACACTTGGCGAAACCCCAGATGTTCGAGTACCCTAGTTTCAGTACCCTAGTTTGAGAACCACTGAGTTAGAGGATTTTTGGGAGTTGGGAATCTCTACAGTCACTCCAGGTGGAAGACAAAAAGTTTGTTCGTGAATTCGGCTGATATTTAGAGGTTTCAAATGTTGAGTGAAGCTTCGAGTGGGTACTGTTTTAGGAACTAGTTATCGATATTTGAATACTAAACGGCAATATTAAAAATTAGTGCAGAATAAGGTTGCTGAGGATTGTATGTTTGATTCAAATTGTTAGTCTAGCATTGTATTTTAGTTGCAGCATTTTACATTCCTCCATATTATTATTACACCAGTAATTGTGACCCCCTGGCTAATGGAAAAAAATGGCCAAAGTTTCTTGTCAGTTCTCATGGCTCAACCCCAATCAGCTAAATGACCGTAGGCAAATCGGCTCAAATAGATCTTTCACAAATATTATAGATGTCATTTAATACATGAATATAAATTTGAATTTTCGTATGTAGCTTTGATTGTATGAATATTTAAAATAATATACGTTTGAACTATTTTTTTACCAACGTTTGAAATAAAGCCATACAGTTTGATTTGTAAAAGTAATAAAAAATATATAGGAAGTTTATTTCAAAAACTGGTATCATTACACGCACACAGATATACTTGTTCCTACATAGCCGTTCCGGGTTGTCAGGCACACACATTTTCGGTTTTATTCTCTAATCTGAGTTTAATACCATAAACTTGAGAACCTAAAGCATACGAAGGGCCTCTTGGCCGAATTTGCTACAGCCCCTTCGCTGGCTTAATCCGGCACTGCGTGGATGCGGTTTGTTTTTTTATTATTATTATTAATTGAATTAAAGAACAGCTGTCTGTTATTTAATGTATGTAAGTTTGATTAATAGAATACACCTTTTATATTTTATATTATATATTATGTTATTAATTATTGTTGGAGTTTATGCAGCATATACTAGGTAATACGATACAGCACATACAACAGCAACTTAATCATCAATTTGTATATATATACAGTGTGTCCACTATAAGAACTTACCACCCCTGTAAAATCGTTAATATATGATCGATTTTGAAAAACTTTTTTTTGTTAGATAGGTATTAGAAATTTCCATACAACAAGATGGTCATATTTCTGGATTTGGAGATCACATGTTCTAAACTATACTTTCTTTTTAAAAAAATTGAAAATTCTAGATGTTTAGATTTTGTCTAAGAAGATGAGTTGATATGGTTAGAGTTTGTTTGTTGATTATTTTGTTTTGATTTATGTTGTTTCTTAAAAAAAAAAGAAAAAAAAAGCACACAAATATACCAGAACACAAACCACAGCACTAATAAAACATAAAAACAATGAGAACCATACTTTCAACTTTAATAGCACAAAAATTTTAGAAATAGAAAAAGATCAAAAACGCAGAGAAATTTTAGAAATGGTACATATTCAAAAAAATTAAAATAAAGTCGTAAATGATAGAACAGATATCAAACATTTGAGTTCAATATACGCAGATTTAATTCTTTAATTTTTCTAAGAAACAACATAAATCAAAACAAAATAATCAACAAACAAACTCTAACCATATCAACTCATCTTCTTAGACAAAATCTAAACATCTAGAATTTTCAATTTTTCTAAAAAGAAAGTATAGTTTAGAACATGTGATCTCCAAAATTACAAGTAATGTCTTTTTAAAGACAACAATCAAATATTTTAAACCTATTTTGTACATTACGTGGGTGAAGGTTTCTGTGGTTCCCTTCCCATCTAATATCAACAGACCTGTCTGTTTATATTGGACTAAATAGCACGTAATTAATAACTGAAGACGGCCACAGCCGCAATGAGAAATTTTTGAAAAAAAGATAAATAGTACCCTATTCTTTGACTCTTCAAAATCAAAATAATTTGAACCTATTTCGAACATTACGTGGGTAAAGGTTTCTGTGGTTTCCCTTACCATCTAATAATAACAGATTTGAATGTTAATATTGGACTGAATAGCACGTAATAAATAACAAAGAACGGCCACAGCCGAAAAATTTTAGTGAAACAGAGTAGTCTGTTTCTATTCAAATTTTTTCAAATCAATAAATGTCAAAGAAATTTCAATTTTTTCAAAAGTTTTGATAAAGCCACGAATGTCGTGGCGAAACGTCAACTTTTTAATAAAATCGAGTTTTTTAAGATTCAACAAGCCTGTTATTGCTAATAATTATCAGAAGATTAGAAATAGTTCACAGGCAACAACAATTCGAATAAATATATATATATATATATATATATATATATATATATATATATATATATATATATATATATATATATATATATATATATATGTATTGATACTTATATTTTTGCACAATTAATAAAATTATTAAATAAGTTAATCAAATAATGAAAGATATGAAAAAAACTGACGCAAGACTGGAATACCGTTATATAGTCAGAAACTGACGTGAAATGCGTCATGCATTATAACTAAAATATGGAAAATTGTGATCAGTAGTGTGTAATGAATATTATTTTCCGCCAAGAATAGCCCTCATCAATAAATAATTTCATTTGTTACTATGGCACGATCGCTGGTTCACAAATTTCCAATCCCTTTTTCAGATCAGTTTGGGTCTACCCAAGTTCTGATTATATTCATAGTATGTGGTTTCGTCCTCTGCGGAATCGTGGAACAGAGTGCCTCAGTGGCTTTGCGGGCTAATAGGACCTCCAGTTATTCTGCTGAGGAATTCGCTGAATATGTCGAAAATACCAGTTACATCACAAGATATTGTCAGGCCCCAATCAATAAGAGTGAGACGCACATTGTTCGATCGATACCCCACATAGAGGTGAGTTCCGAAAATTGTAAAACTCATTGACAAGTTTCTGCCCTACCTCATATTCCCAATATCATATTTTCTCGATCAACATTTGACACTAATATATACAAAATTTTGTATCTGTTTAATTTAATTGAAAAATATGTTGATTCTTAACAATGCAATTGACACATAAATGTTTTTCTGTTTTGTTCTTTTATTTTAATAGTTTCTTGTTTTGATCAACTGCTGAAATTGTGTGACGTTTGGTTAGTGATTATTGTTAAATTACATTGTTAATTTATATTAACAATGAATATGAGCTTTTTCTACAAAATTTTGTAATTTTATATGGCAATAAAGCTATTTCTCTCTAGTGGTATATTTTATACCTTAGTTCATGTAGCATCATGATTTTCCGAATATGTTAGGCGATACTTTGTCTCTCAAGATATATATATATATATATATATATATATATATATATATATATATATATATATATATATATATATATATATATATATATATATATATATATATATATATATATATATATATATCAGTGGCGGCTCGTGAGGTTTTGGTTTGAGGAGGCTACAAGAGTTCTTAAAAAATACACCATAGGCGAAAATTTTTAAGATTTCAAGGTCAACCTCCTTATAATTTAAAGAAAATCAAAGTAAAACAAGCACCCTAAGCTATTAATTTGTCTTCACTTTCGACTGTCTACCTTGAGACCTACAACTCTTATTTACAATATTCACAAAAACTCTTCTCAGCCAATTAATCAATTCATCTATTCATCAAATTTTTTTTCTTCCACAAAATAGGTACCTACCTACCTACTTAACGAATTTGTTAACAGCTGGTGAGAGCAAATAAAAAGTTATTATATATTTTTGAAGATTAGCGGGTTTCTGGGATCTTTAACGTTAGCAAAATGATCTATAATATCCTCATAAAATTTTTTGCCTTTCGCCAAAGGTTTTACTAATTCCTTTTCAATAGACAACAAACTAATATTTTTCAAACGATCCTGGCTCATGGAATTTCGTAAATAACTTTTAATTCTCTTAAGCGTGGAAAACGAGCGCTCTACGGAAGCCGATGTCACCGGTATAGAAAGAATTAGACATAAGAGTTTATAAACTTGGGGTGAATCTTTATTCAAATCATTATCAAAAAGGTATTTAATAGTCCTCACATGATTTTCATTTTGCCCCAAAATTTCATTGTCATTATAAACAACACACAGTTCACTTTTTATGGCCACCTTATCAAAAAAAGTGTATTTTTGACATAAATTTTCCAAAAGGTTATCTGGAAAATTAGCCGAAAATCCGGTGAACAAATTTTTATTGAGTAAGTCGAAGAAATGCAGTTCCTTCAAATCAGAGAACCTTATTTCTATTTGACCCCTAATAGTATCCAAAATTTCAAAAAATATTTGCTTATAGTGAAGCTCCATATCTGCGTAACTGAATTTCTTTCGTTTTGGGCTAAATTGAGTCGTATCATCAGTAGTTTGAAATACAGAAAATAGTTTTTTAAAATAAACTTCTGCACGAAATTCTGAAATTTTTTCCAAGAGAAACTTGAGCCGATTTCGTGAGTAAATTACATCTGAAAACTTGTGCTGTAAGATTTGAAAAACTATTTCTGTTTGTTCAAAAATTAATTTAACGATGTTTAAAAAATATATAAATTCCTTATCTTGTAAGTAAGATATTAATCCGCGTGCTGTATTTAAAGTTACTTTATCGGTGAAAAATTCCTCACTTTCAACTAGGTATAGAATTATATCCTCAAATCCTAAGCGGCCCCAAACAGAGACATTTTCACTAGTAAAAAGTAAACACTGCCAACAAAATAATTTATTTTTTACCTGTGATCCGGTTAGGCAAGGATGTCTCTCATAATTCTTTGTATTAAAACCGCGGTTTTGTTTTCTGTTACGCTGCACCAAATTGTTTAATTCAGGGGTAGGTCGCAATGTTTTCATCAAAACTTTATCCTCATAACTTAGTGCACTAAAGTTATGGGATAACAAATATTCCACTAAGTCACCATTGAAATTTTTGAAATTAACTTCATTAATCAAACTCATTTTAAAACAATACGCAAGCTGTTTTCGGCGGCCATTAGACACTACGAATTACGATCACACTACGATTCAATCAACGAATTCACTCGATGTCACGCGAAATTCTATAGTTGTGATTGGTCGACATTGTATGAGCCTGGAATTTATCGGTGTTGCCATTTACATGTGTTTTGCTTTTCTATTGCAATAAAGTATTCATTCGGAGTATTTGCACCATTGTTTGCTTTTCTGTGGCAGGCATAATGAACGTTGAGAATATACCTTTCTAAGCCTTCCGCAGCGCTGCCACAAATCTTGAAATGAATGAAATGCAGTAAATGTAAATACCTTCTATCTTAATTAATAAATTATATTATATAATGTAGGTTGAAAGGAAGGTAGGTGCATAAAATAATATGATTTTGATCAATATGAATATGCTGAATGCTGACTATTCAATATAATATATATATATATTAGTGATACACGGAATATTATTGAGGAGGCTTAGCCTCCTTTGACTAGCCGCCCCTGATATATATATATATATATATATATATATATATATATATATATATATATATATATATATATATATATATATATATATATATATATATATATATATATATATATATATATATATATATATACTTACTTATACATATATGTATGTATATATTGAAAATGAGTGATACTCATAAAAATGTATATTTATTTGAGCTAAAAAGCGGCGGCGTGTATGATAAGAAGAATACTTTGCAAAATTCATTCAAAAATTGAAGACTTATTAAACTTCATGAGATTTGACTACAATGCATTCTTAATAATCCTTTGTGTGTGGTACAGGAATCATTTTTTTAACATTTTTCTTTAGAGGATGAATTCTAATACCATATCATTGAACCTCATGTAACTTGAAAGGTTGATGTGATCAATCTTCGATTTTTCATATGAATTTTTATATTCTCGTTAATATATTCTTGGCATAACAGGGCATTTGGCTTTGAAAAGCCGATACAATTATTTTGTAGCGTATGTGGCCGTCTTCTTCTGCTAATTACGTACTTATTCATCCAATATCAGCATTCAGATCTGCTAAAATTAGATGGAAAGAGAAACGGTAAGAACTCCTACCCACGTAATGTACAAAATAGGTTCCTAATGATTTGATTTGAGGATTTATGATCAAAAATACCTGATTGTTAATAGTGGACTCAATATATGGAATACAATTGTTTATTTTCTGATGTTTCAATTTTTTCTGAAACTTCTAAATACCAAAATGTTTTCTTCCAAACATTTTGAGATAGTCAAGGATTTCGTGCCATCAATTTATATATTAATATACTAATATATAAATATATATATATATATATATATATATATATATATATATATATATATATATATATATATATATATATATATATATATATATATATGTATATATATATATATATATATTTATATATTAGTATATTAATATATAAATTGATGGCACGAAATCCTTGAAATGACTTGATATATATATATATATATATATATATATATATATATATATATATATATATATATTTATATATAATATATATATATATATATATATATATATATATATATATATATATATATATATATATATATATATATATATATATATATATATATATATATATATATATATATATATATATATAATTTAATCTCTGAGCTTTCTTCATCTCTTGAATATACTTACAATCAGTGTTGAGACGAGTTTTAAATCGGATCAGGTATCAAGATATGCATATAACTATAACGCAATAAACAATCAACTATATAATACAATCACCATCATACTTTTTGTGTTTGAAAATGTATCAATGCATGATGAATTTACAAAAGTTATTGAATTAGAATTAAAATCCAACACCATCCACATTTTTAGAACAGCAAACAACCACCAATTATTTCCACCATAATATTTTTTTCTGTAGTAGTATGTAATATTAATCATAATCGGAATTGCTAGTTTCTGAGGTTTTCCTTAGGTTATAATATTAGCAGACCTGCCTACTGATTAAACTGATTAGCACGTATTTATCAACTGAAGATGATCACAGTCACAAGAAAATGAATGAAACATAGGTTTCTGTGTTTTGACCTTTTGATTTTCTCAAAATTCAGTAGTTTTTCCCTTTCAATAGTTTTGATATTGTCACAAATTTCTGTATATATATATATATATATATATATATATATATATATAGGTATTTATATATACATATATATATATATATATATATATATATATATATATATATATATATATATATATATATATATCCCGACTTATTTTCAGATTCCAATGTCACATACGGATAAAACTGAGGCCATTCTTCGCGAAGCGTTTATGTGGGGAACTCTAATTTCTCCTTTGGCTGCAAGCAGAATAGCTGCCCGTGTAGGGGCAGAAAGGCTATTCGGCGTAGGTGTATTGGGAGCGGGAGTCATAGCTGTCATGGTGCCAGCTTCTTGGCTCACCCCTTGTCATGTTCTTATACGTATTATTCAAGGAATTTTCATGGTATGTAAACTGCCGCATTGATGATTCCCACAGACTAGGTATATAGCTCGAAAACTTCGGCAACTAAATTGCTGACATTTTGGGAATATTTGAGGAAAGTTATTATACAAGCAGGTTTTCAATCATGTAATATTAAAGTAGGTATTTAGAATACTCGTATAGTGCTAAAGGTTTTCATTATTGTTTGAGAAACTAGTTAATACACTCAATCAGTTCATACTCATTTTGAATTTCAATAATTAAAATGATCCCATGAAGAATTTTGGGAATAAAAACTAAAATTATTGTCTCTCTTCTGCAATTATCGAATTACAAACGGATTTTTTTAAATCAGCAACTAACTTGTGAGGATGGATTTTCAAAATCTTAAATTTTCTGTAAATCCATTCAAGATTTCGACTGAAGTACTGAGTCCTGAATACAGTTGAACTAATACTGAAAATGTTTGTACTTTCAGGGGGCCATATGGCCAGCAGCGCATATGATAGCAGTAACTTGGATCAAACCAAAGAATGTGAGTGCTTTCGTCTGCTTATATGCAGGTAAATATTGTCACCGGTCATATGTAATGTAGACACTGTTCATATAAATTAACAACCCCAGGTATTCTAGAATGTGGTCTTAGGTATAACAACGTTGGGGGCCTTTGATCTAGAGCTTCAACTGAAAACATCCAGTAACTAGAAGTACATTATTTGTTTGAACACTCATTTGAAACCTCAAGATTTGAATTAAACAGAACTATTCAACGTTTCACATATTTTAAAATTGGTAGGTACTTGTTTTACGAAGTCAAAACTTTAGTAAATACATATTAAAATTTATCTGGATTCAGAATATCAAAGTGAATCACCTTCACCTAATATCAATATAATATTTCAATTTCAACTGTGTTGCTAAAGTAGATAATTATTGAATTTGTTCATTTATGCTATAGACGAAAATAATTTTTGATATTGAGAATTCGTTAATCTTTAATATAATCTCAGTGATCTCATACAGGCTCTTAAGATATGTTGAAGCCGCAATACTGAGTATTGATGTGATGACCTCAATGAGTACTGGGGGTGTAACTCAGTGGTAGAGTGTCCGCTTCGGATTTTCGCAGTTCCTCCAAAGACGTTTTTGTTCAAATGAAAGTTCTTTTCATTTGTTTCAGCTGTCAATTTAGGATATGCAATAGTTGGAGTACTTGGTACTATACTTGTTCATTCTTGCGGAAGAGACTGGTTAAGTTATGTGATATCTGCTGCGGCATTTTTATGGTACTTTTTTTGGTGGAGATTCGTAGAAGAATCCCTACAGTACAATCACCCTAAGAGAGATGTAAGTATTTTAAAACAAATTAAATTTGAATCAATCTGACATAAAATTTTGGTTCTTAGGAACATAGAAATTTACCATGGAGGCAATTGCTCTTATCAAAACCCGCTTGGGCTTGTGGAATTGCAGTTATAGGTAGCCAATGGGCAGACGCTACTTTGATGCTTGGAGTTACAAAATATTTGAAACTAGTGTATGGATTTTCCACGGAATATGTAAGAAGAACTCAGGTGTATTTTATACGATTTTTATTTCGAAATTTCAGGATGATGTTCTTCAATATCTTCCACATATTGGTCATTTTTTTTCAGCTATAACATTTGGTATTGTTATAGATCACATACGATGGTCTGGAATAGTTTCTACGACAACATCTAGGAAGCTGGTAGTCTATTTCTGTAAGTTGAACTGTTTAAATCATCATGATTGTTTGATCTACTTTTCACTCTTCACGTCTATAAAATTATTTATATATATATATATATATATATATATATATATATATATATATATATATATATATATATATATATATATATATATATATATATATATATATATATATATATATATATATATATATATATATATATATATATTTATATATATATATATAATCTCTTGATAATTATTAGCAATAACAGGCTTGTTGAATCTTAAAAAACTTGATTTTATTAGAAAGTTGACGTTTCGCCACGACATTCGTGGCTTTATCAAAACTTTTGAAAAAATTGAAATTTCTTTGACATTTATTGATTTGAAAAAATTTGAATAGAAAAAGACTACTATATTTCACTAAAATTTTTCGGCTGTGGCCGTTCTTTGTTATTTATTACGTGCTATTCAGTCCAATATTAACATTCAAATCTGTTATTATTAGATGGTAAGGGAAACCGCAGAAACCTTTACCCACGTAATGTTCGAAAGAGGTTCAAATTATTTTGATTTTGAAGAGTCAAAGAATAGGGTACTATTTATCTTTTTTTCAAAAATTTCTCATTGCGGCTGTGGCCGTCTTCAGTTATTAATTACGTGCTATTTAGTCCAATATAAACAGACAGGTCTGTTGATATTAGATGGGAAGGGAACCACAGAAACCTTCACCCACGTAATGTACAAAATAGGTTTAAAATATTTAATTGTTGTCTTTAAAAAGACATTACTTGTAATTTTGGAGATCACATGTTCTAAACTATACTTTCTTTTTAGAAAAATTGAAAATTCTAGATGTTTAGATTTGGTCTAAGAAGATGAGTTGTTATGGTTAGGGTTTGTTTGTTGAATTATTTTGTTTTGATCTATGTTGTTTCTTAGAAAAATTTAAGAATTAAATCTGCGTATATTGAACTCAAATTTTTGATATCTGTTCTATCATTTACGACTTTGTTTAAATTTTTTTGAATATGTAACATTTCTAAAATTTATCTGCGTTTTTGATCTTTTTCTATTTCTAAAATTTTTGTGCTATTAAAGTTGAAAGTATGATTCTCATTGTTTTTATGTTTTATTAGTGCTGTGGTTTGTGTTCTGGTATATTTGTGTGCTTTTAATCTTTCTTCTAAATTTTGAAAAGTTTGTCCTATATATGATTTATTACAATTATTACAGGGTATACTATAAACAACATGAGAATTTTGCAGAAGAAATATACCAGAACACAAACCACAGCACTAATAAAACATAAAAACAATGAGAATCATACTTTCAACTTTAATAGCACAAAAGTTTTAGAAATAGAAAAAGATCAAAAACGCAGAGAAATTTTAGAAATGTTACATATTCAAAAAATTTAAACAAAGTCGTAAATGATAGAACAGATATCAAACATTTCAGTTCAATATACGCAGATTTAATTCTTTAATTTTTCTAAGAAACAACATAAATCAAAACAAAATAATTCAACAAACAAACCCTAACCATAACAACTCATCTTCTTAGAAAAAATCTAAACATCTAGAATTTTCAATTTTTCTAAAAAAAAAGTATAGTTTAGAACATGTGATCTCCAAAATTACAAGTAATGTCTTTTTAAAGACAACAATCAAATATTTTAAACCTATTTTGTACATTACGTGGGTGAAGGTTTCTGTGGTTCCCTTCCCATCTAATATCAACAGACCTGTCTGTTTATATTGGACTAAATAGCACGTAATTAATAACTGAAGACGGCCACAGCCGCAATGAGAAATTTTTGAAAAAAAGATAAATAGTACCCTATTCTTTGACTCTTCAAAATCAAAATAATTTGAACCTCTTTCGAACATTACGTGGGTAAAGGTTTCTGGGGTTTCCCTTACCATCTAATAATAACAGATTTGAATGTTAATATTGGACTGAATAGCACGTAATAAATAAGAAAGAACGGCCATAGCCGAAAAATTTTAGTGAAACATAGTAGTCTTTTTCTATTCAAATTTTTTCAAATCAATAAATGTCAAAGAAATTTCAATTTTTTCAAAAGTTTTGATAAAGCCACGAATGTCGTGGCGAAACGTCAACTTTTTAATAAAATCAAGTTTTTTAAGATTCAACAAGCCTGTTATTGCTAATAATTATTAAGAGATTAGAAATAGTTCACAGGCAACAACAATTCAAATAAATAATTATATATATATATATATATATATATATATATATATATATATATATATATATATATATATGTATATATATATATATATATATATATATATATATATATATATATATATATGTATATATATATAAATATATAATATATATATATATATATATACATATATATACATATATATATATATAGTAAATTGGTTGTAAAGAAATCATAAGTTTTAAAGTGCAACAAGATTAAATAGGAGGGTATAACAATTTTCTGACCGAAAAATTTTCGGATTAATTTTGCGCCTTCAGCATGGTGTTCCTAATAGGCCGTGGCCGTTGGGGCTTATCGGTAAATCCAGTCCTGGCAGTATTATCCACTTCTTATGTCCGAACTTCTGTGAAATGAAAAAGGATACTATATTCGTTTCTACTTTCGAAAGGTAAGCCAACGCAGTTTCACTACGGTAAGGAATGAATTTTTATGACCCCTTGTCGCTTGTCTATTAGTCAAACGTCTACCCGTATATTGTCTCGAGATTTTCATTCTTTTCCTTCTCTAACTTACATAAATCTTCAACCAAGTTTTAATACAATATCGATTTTCCAGTACACTTTAAGTTTCAGCTCTTTACATCTTGTGAAATATCGCATTTCTCACAAATGGAAAAAATATTTGGAATCTAAAACGGAAGCAACGAATGGGCAAAATGTGAAAAAGTATCCGCTTGAATATTTGTACTATTCTGGAAAATAATATGTAGCATAAAGACGTCACATATCAAAAGAAACGTTATACGTGTATAATATCTTATTGATTTAATAATAAGGGCAAAACTCTTCTAGCATTTTGAAATTTAAATTAATCTTTTCTTTACCCCAGTATTACTTTCTGCTCCATCCAGTTACAACAGAAACTTTTTTTTTTAGTTTGAGAGATCAAACGGCCTTTAGTTATTGCTGAAAAGTAGAGAAATGTTTGATGAAAGAGTAAATTCATATGACCAAACGAAAATCATTAATTTAATTTTTCAGCTCATTTCCCACCCGCTGCGCTTCTGTTTATTCTGGGATATACTGGTTGCGATCCTGCTGCCCCAGCTGCATTATACACAGCGGCTCTTGCGATGACAGGTGCCACTCCTGCAGGGGCTTATTCCAGTGCCGCAGATATTGCTCCAAATTTCGCTGGTATGAAAAAAAAGGGCTGGGGGTTTATAAGTTAAATCGCGATATTTCGATTTTTTTTTGTAAAAAAATTTTTATATATCAATTTTCATTATTTGATTTTATAATAATTGGTCATAGTGATTTGCTCAATAATATGTTATTTTTCATTTTAAATGAGTAAGTCTCTGAGAAAGTCAAAGCTTACAACGGTTCTCAAAAGCACGTTGATGATTTCCTGGCAATGAATGAAAAAATTATAAATAATTCCATTTCTCCCTAAAGTTATAATCAACTCATATTGTACTACCAATTTTAGAGAAATATGAAGAATACTTAACAAACGTTCAGATATGTTCAAACAATGAGATGCACAAACAAGAGCACATAATTAAACTTCTACCTAGTGCTTTTTCTTCCAACTGCCAAAGACAAAATGTCATAGGTATTTCTCAATTTATATAATAGAATTTCATTGTAAATTTTGGACCATATTATCGATAAACGAGTTTTTTGATATAAACAAAGACGTTATTCACAATGTTTATATATATATATATATATATATATATATATATATATATATATATATATATATATATATATATATAAATATATATATATATATATATATAATTATATATATAAATATATATATATATATATATATATATATATATATATAAATAATCAAATCAACCCTCATTTCATGAGACTCAACGACATAGAAATCCCATTCTTCCTTCGAGTGGAAATGTTAGAAAATATTCGACACCCGTGCTACACGCGATATAAAAACTAGACAGTATGTTTCGCCTTTCAACGTGCTCATCAATAATATACTGTCTATATTCGGTTGTGTGACGACATCGACCGCTCATAACCACCTCATAGTTCTTAAGAAGAGCACTAAAGCATCAAAAACCGATAGGTATATCACATTAGCTCAAACGGAAATACCAATCGCCTTAAACTGATGTCACTTCACACCCATAGATGGCCACCATATATGCGGAGTTCTGCAACGTTGGTAGCAATACTCAGATTCTTTCAGGGTCTGAATAGGCAGCTAATATTGACAATTTACTCATTCATATTGTAGATATGTAGATGATATTTTATTGCTTGAACACTAGAATATAATCTATAGTATATATCGTCCTAATATTTTGCCTCGCCTTCTTCGAGTGCTTTTGTCAAGACTCAATTCTATATTTTAATTATGATTAATTTTTTAACTATAGGAACAGTGTTTGGTCTTTGTCAAACTGTGGGAGCAGCCGGACTATTAGCTGCGAATTACACCGTCTCAGAAGGACTTCATGGCTCTGTTAGTATTTCAATTATTTTTTCATAAATAACTTTTCCTGCACACAATGAAAATTTCAGTTATTCAATCTTCATTCATGAAAATTTTGGGCAGTGACAACTGATAATTTTCTTGAAACATAAAACAATAAAAAGACGGTTTCCTGGGACATCCGGTTGAAACTAATTTTGGAGACTAATTATATTTGTTTCCTTTATTTATTAATTCTGATCAGTATACGAATAGTAGAATATTTATGAAAATTATAATCAATTCGTCACTATCATACGTATTTTTTAATAATACACAAGAAACACTTGTTATTATAGTCCTCTAGAATAAAGCTGTAAATTTGAAATTATTAGTTCAACTGCTGAAACATATATTAGTAGCAGGTATTCACTTTTATTTTATATGCAGTTTGCAGGTTGGTGGAGATTAGTATTTGGTGTTTCATCAGCGGTCCTGCTGACTACTGCAGCATTTTTTATGGCTTTCGGAAGTGGATCAGTGCAGGAATGGAATGCACCTGGAGACGCTGTACCTGAAATAGAAATCCTGGAGGAGCCATCTAGGCTTGAGTCTGTGCTAGAGTAGTTTCAGAACATTGAATATCAAATTAAATCGGAAAACATCTTTCAATATGTATTAAGGAACAATGTTGCATGATAACAGCTCTACGAATTGTAAATTGCAAACATTGCAAAATTTTTTACCCCATATATATATATATATATATATATATATATATATATATATATATATATATATATATATATATATAATACTTAATAATTTCGACCAATCTGTATAATATAGAAACGCTTTGTATTATCGGGAATGTGGTCTGTAGACTCAATAAACTCTGTCTTTTTTTCAACTCAATATTTCGCCATTTATTTTACAGCTTCATCAGGAGTACTGCAAAAAATTTAAAAAAAAAATTAAAAACTTTAAAACCTTTACATTTTCACTATCTCTTATATAACTCTACACAATTAAAATGACATATACAATTTTAAAGCACATAACATTTGACACTTACAAGAATAGAGTTGGTCCTTAGTTGTAATATATCGGATGCATATATCTACCATCTCAACACAAATCTAAACCAACAATGAATTCCCTCTCACTGAAGACAACAAGACGAACACATGGCAACAATGCTACATTGATAAACGATTAGATTTAATTCAAAATATTTATATAGATTTTCACTCAGTTGGTCTGTGTCTGATTTAAAATTCACTGTATTCACATCTTGACTTATGTGTACCATTTCCAAAAACAACCTACTCTTATAATTATATTCTGTTTTCTAGTATTTTGACATTGTCGAAATTAAAATGATGTCCCATTTTTTTGATAGTGGTTGACACACGAATGTTTTCCTATTTTACAGTCACTCTTATGTTGCGTCAACCTTTGTTTGACCAATGTAACTACTGTCACATTCCATACATGGTATTCTATAGATGGCATTATTTTTATATTGTAATGGTGTTTTATCCTTCATTCCAGTAAATAGTTTCGAGCTATCATGGGTATTATACTTTGCTATTTTTATTTCTGGAAAATTCTCAAATATGTTCATAATTGACTGTGTCACTTTACCAACATACGGCAATCTCTTGTATTTAAATATGATATTTGCTTCTTCCGTGGGACCGTCATGGAAGTCGGTACTGTAAATGAGTTTATTGAATATACCTCTAGGGTACCCATTAGTAGCAAAGATGTCAATTAGTTTTTTAAGTTGTTTTTTTTTTAATTTTTCCTCAGAAATATGTATTACTCGATTTTTCATTGCTATAACAGTGTTGTACTTCTGATTATTTGGATGACTAGAATGTAAGTTTACAAATCTACCAGAACAAGTTGGTTCTGATACCAATCCAATTCAATTTCATTATTATTATTTCTTATTACTCTGGTATCTAAAAATGGGATGCTCCTTTAGTATTTTGTTTCCAGGGTAAACTGTAGGTGTTCATTGAATGAGTTGAATACATTCAGGGTTGTTTCTATTTGATTTTCTGGTACACTGCAGATTATATCATCTACAAACTTGTATATGAAAGGAAATTTAAATGGCAATCTTGGAATGATATCATCAAACAAGTGATCCAATACAATAGTTGCTAATATGGGACTTATAGGTGATCCCATTGGTGTCCCAAAAATCTGCCTGTAGAAACTGTCATTATAGCTAAAATAAGTGTTGCTAAATACGAACCTAACAAGCAACAAAAAACTTTCCTTGGTCAGAGTAGTATTAACTGCAATAAGATGCCACTTTAATTTAACGACCTCCACTATCAGCTCAACTGGTATGTTGGTAAAAAGAGAGACTGCATCGAGTGAAACCAATCTATAACCATTGGGCAATATAATACCTCTTATTGTATTGACAAAACAAAACGAATCTTTGATGTTATAGTCATTCAGGTCACAGAATGATATCTTCAATATGTCAGCTAAAAATTTTGAGATATTATATGTTACTGAATTGATTGAGCTTACTATAGGTCGCAGTGGTATGTCCGGTTTATGAATTTTAGGTGTACAATACAACTTAGGAAAAGTAGAATTATAAACAAGTAGTTTCTTTGTCTGTTGTTCACTCAATTCTTTCTTTTTGTTTAAGTGTCTGATTATATCATTGTATTTTTTCTGTATTGAAGTTGTAGGGTCCTTCTTCAGTGCAACATATGTTAACTGGTCATCCAATAAGGCTTCAGTTTTGTTGTTATAGTCCACTCTATCCATTGCTACCGTACATCCACCTTTATCAGATTGCAAAATGCATATCTCAGGGTGGGAATCTATATATTTTTTTTGTTCTTATGAATTTTGCTTGGATTGTTGATGGTCTTTTTTTATTGTTTGAATTGTATTTATAATTAGTAACGATGTTAGTAGTTCTTGCTCTCATTAAATTTTGATGTTCCTTCGGAATGTCAACAATAATGTTTTCCACATCTGCAATCAATCGCTTTATGTTTAATTTCGTGTCCTCTAAGCCAAACTTTGGTCCCAGTGATAAAAAATCAACTATTTCTTGTGGAATATCTGTACTAGAAACGTTTTTGAACCATTTTGAGTTGTCCAAAAAGAGTATTCCATTTTTAATCTGGTTTTTTTGTAAAACATTAAATTTTCTTATATTATACAGTTTTTGCTTGTTTAATGACATTCCGAAGGAACATCAAAATTTAATGAGAGCAAGAACTACTAACATCGTTACTAATTATAAATACAATTCAAACAATAAAAAAAGACCATCAACAATCCAAGCAAAATTCATAAGAACAAAAAAAATATATAGATTCCCACCCTGAGATATGCATTTTGCAATCTGATAAAGGTGGATGTACGGTAGCAATGGATAGAGTGGACTATAACAACAAAACTGAAGCCTTATTGGATGACCAGTTAACATATGTTGCACTGAAGAAGGACCCTACAACTTCAATACAGAAAAAATACAATGATATAATCAGACACTTAAACAAAAAGAAAGAATTGAGTGAACAACAGACAAAGAAACTACTTGTTTATAATTCTACTTTTCCTAAGTTGTATTGTACACCTAAAATTCATAAACCGGACATACCACTGCGACCTATAGTAAGCTCAATCAATTCAGTAACATATAATATCTCAAAATTTTTAGCTGACATATTGAAGATATCATTCTGTGACCTGAATGACTATAACATCAAAGATACGTTTTGTTTTGTCAATACAATAAGAGGTATTATATTGCCCAATGGTTATAGATTGGTTTCACTCGATGCAGTCTCTCTTTTTACCAACATACCAGTTGAGCTGATAGTGGAGGTCGTTAAATTAAAGTGGCATCTTATTGCAGTTAATACTACTCTGACCAAGGAAAGTTTTTTGTTGCTTGTTAGGTTCGTATTTAGCAACACTTATTTTAGGTATAATGACAGTTTCTACAGGCAGATTTTTGGGACACCAATGGGATCACCTATAAGTCCCATATTAGCAACTATTGTATTGGATCACTTGTTTGATGATATCATTCCAAGATTGCCATTTAAATTTCCTTTCATATACAAGTTTGTAGATGATATAATCTGCAGTGTACCAGAAAATCAAATAGAAACAACCCTGAATGTATTCAACTCATTCAATGAACACCTACAGTTTACCCTGGAAACAGAAAACCAAAGAAGCATTCCATTTTTAGATACCAGAGTAATAAGAAATAATAATAATGAAATTGAATTGGATTGGTATCAGAAACCAACTTGTTCTGGTAGATTTTTAAACTTTCATTCTAATCATCCAAATAATCAGAAGTACAACACTGTTATAGCAATGAAAAATCGAGTTATACATATTTCTGAGGAAAAATTAAAAAAAAAACAACTTAAAAAAACTAATTGACATCTTTGCTAATAATGGGTACCCTAGAGGTCTATTAAATAAACTTATTTACAGTACTCACTTCTATGACGGTCCCACGGAAGAAGCAAATATAATATTTAAATACAAGAGATTGCCGTATGTTGGTACAGTGACACAGTCAATTATGAACATATTTAAAAATTTTCCAGAAATAAAAATAGCAAAGTATAATACCCATAACAGCTCGAAACTATTTACTGGAATGAAGGATAAAACACCATTACAATATAAAAATAATGTCATCTATAGAATACCATGTATGGAATGTGACAGTAGTTACATTGGACAAACGCAACAGTGGTTGAAACAAAGGCTGACGCAACATAAGAGTGACTGTAAAATAGGAAAGAATTCGTGTGCATTAGTTAACCACTATCAAAAAATGGGACATCATTTTAATTTCGACAATGTCAAAATACTAGAAACAGAATATAATTATAAGAGTAGGTTGTTTTTGGAAATGGTACACATAAGTCAAGATGTGAATACAGTGAATTTTAAATCAGACACAGACCAACTGAGTGAAATCTATATAAATATTTTGAATTAAATCTAATCGTTTATCAATGTAGCATTGTTGCCATGTGTTCGTCTTGTTGTCTTCAGTGAGAGGGAATTCATTGTTGGTTTAGATTTGTGTTGAGATGGTAGATATATGCATCCGATATATTACAACTAAGGACCAACTCTATTCTTGTAAGTGTCAAATGTTATGTGCTTTAAAATTGTATATGTCATTTTAATTGTGTAGAGTTATATAAGAGATAGTGAAAATGTAAAGGTTTTAAAGTTTTTAATTTTTTTTTTAAATTTTTTGCAGTACTCCTGATGAAGCTGTAAAATAAATGGCGAAATATTGAGTTGAAAAAAAGACAAAGAGTTTATTGAGTCTACAGACCACATTCCCGATAATACAAAGCGTTTCTATATATATATATATATATATATATATATATATATATATATATATATATATATATATATATATATATATATATATATATATATATATATATATATATATATATATATATATATATATATAACCTTCTAACGGTTGCCAAAGTGTGGAGGGGAAATTAAATCTTGGTTGACTTTGATAGAAATAAGAAAATGCAAATAAAAGACATTTTCAGAGATATCTGGTTATGAGATTTAACATATGCATATAAAATTAGCATTACAGAAATATTCTCAAAATTTATCATCACTCGATTTTTATTTATTTTATTCTATTTTAATGGCAGTTAATTCAGATAAAATTCAAGTAATAGGCTATACATTTTGCAATGATATTTGAGTACTTATGTCAAAAAATTTGCCTGAAATTTTATTTTCACGAATTCACTGTCATACAATGTAACCGTAACACATGCCCTATAGTATAGTGCATTTTTAAATTACTAAGTTAATCTGCAAAGCGATTGTAACTACAAAATAAATGATTATATGAATAGACTTGATTCTTGAAATTTTTTTTAAATCTTCATATCAAAGGAAATATTCAGGTGGAAATTTTTATCTGGGACAACCTATATATATATATATATATATATATATGTAAAAATATATATATTTATATATATATATATATATATATATATATATATATATATATATATATATATATATATATATAAATATATATATATATATATATATATATATATATATATATATAATATATATATATATATATATATATATAAATATATATATATATATATTTATATATATATATATATATATATATATATAAATATATATATTTATATATATATATATATATATATATATAAATATTAAATGTTATTGAAGCATGTGAATATGTATTTACTTGTTCAACAAAGCTATTAAATTGAAGGTATATAATTGAAAATGATCAAATAATTAGAATCTGTTGTAGCTATTCGAGTATACGGTACTGATGAGATCTAATTTGACCGAAATAGCTTTATATTGTTCCTGGGTTGCCATGTTTAATTATTGAGAATTATTATGAGAAGATATGCTGAATTGTTAGGAATTTGCACCTATTTATCCAGAATTCTTGAAATGTTATTTGATCATTACAATTTCCAAATGACGCTTAACTTGTATTAATGGGAATAATATTCACTTATAAGACATTGAGTTCAATTAAAGCATTTTGTTTCATAACTCAGTTATTTATCACCCACTAATTTTCTGTTTAATGACCATAAGTTTAACACTTCAACAGTATCTACTAGGACTGTCGTACTCACACTTGCGAGAGATTATAACAATTAAAATGCAATTAGCGATAATCCGTTGGATTGCCTTATCCTCTTGTGGTATAATTTTCCCAGATCGTAATTGACAAATAACAAAATAACTTAGAAAATAAACTCATGAATATTTATTATTGTTTTATTATTAAAATAATGAAATTTTCTACTCGTTAGGAAATGACGAGTTTAAAATTCTCACAAAGTCAGTTCACATCTTTGGTAATAATTTAATCGTTATGCAACTCAAAGGAACAATGCGAAAGAGAAAACAATATAAGTATAACATTCGAATAGAGTGAGTTCATTACAGGTCACCTTAAAGGAATTGCGCATTTTCATGAGAAAATATTTTCACTTTCGACGAAAAGTACATTGCAAGAATGTTCAAGGGAAAAATAATAATCATTCAACAAAGTTAAGACTTTTGATTTTAGAATTATTTTTCTTCAGGCTCAAATGAAGTTCTGAGTCAAATTTCTGGTATCATCACTGGCAAGATTATTAAACTAGGATAAATACTCAATCACGCACCTATTTATTTTATAAACAAGTGAATTTATACTTCAGAGGATTCATCAAAGAATATTATCTGAAAATTACCAATTTTCCACGAAAACGATTGCTTTTAATATCTTAAACTGAGTGCTCTGTTCTGAAAAAATTTTTCTAAATAAGAGATATGTCTTGTCGAATGGAATTCGTAAAAAAAAACAAAATATATTGAAAATATCACAATATCAAAATTGGTTGAATATTGTAAACATCGATGATACAATGAGAAAATAAGTTTCCCTTCAAGAGTGGAAATGAGTAAAAGAAATATCATATCATTCATCAATTCAAATAAGTAGATATTAATGAAAGTTTATAAATACAAAAATAAAAGCTGTTATCTATAATTACTTTTTCGATTTATTCAACATATTCTAAGTCGTCTGGTTCCTTGAATCTCTTAACTCTAGACGGTCTTCTTGCTGGTTCTGTATCTTCACCTAAAATTTCAACATTTCTAGAAGGATCTTTTATGAAATAAGAAGCAGGTGCACTAGTTTCTGACTCTTCGTTATCACCTGGTATCGCTGGATTTATCGCCAATTGAAGCATTTTTAAAAGGAGCATTTCTCTTACATCTGGCGGTAAATAATCTTCTTCACTTTGATGTTCATTAGGATTTTTCAACAATCTTGCAACTCGTTTCGTGGGAACATACGATTGCGCAAATTGTTCGTCGTCATATTGATTTTGGCGATTCTGGTAAGCGAATTGACGGGTTTGAACTGGGTTGTAATGTGTTGTTCTCTGATTGGGCGAATTTGCCGATACAAATTGGACTGGTCCGTTGCGATTTTCATTGGGAGCAAATTGACGATAATATTGACTCTGCTGTGGAATTTGTCTTTGCAACAGTTCAGGATTTCTTCTGGGATCGGTAAGTTCATGAAGACGCTCTAATCTCCTCTGTCTGAGTTCCAACTGTTGCAATATTATTTGAAAATCTCTTATGCTCACTGGTGATTCAATATTTTCAATACTATTAGATGATGTTCCTTCGATGTATCGTGGTTGTACTGGGACCGGTGCAGGAACTGGTACATTGTAAATTTGTTGTCGTTGTGAGTAGTCTCTCCCATATCCATTATCATCCACTTGCATTTGCCTTGGTCTCAAGGACGGCTGATTGAATCTTCTCGTATACTCCCCTCTTGGTGGTTCTTGATATTCTGGACTTGTTGTTGTTCCCCTTACGTAGGGCTCAATTTGTGGCACATATCCCTGAATGTTATCGTTAATATCTCTTGGAGAGGCGAAAGGTATTAGACGCTGTTGTATATGACTAAGTGGAACATATATAGGTTCTCTTTGATAGGGATGTCTTATTGCAACTAGTGGCTCTGGGTGTGGTCTATTAGGTGGTATCTGAACTACAGGTACAGGTGTAGGTGTCGTCTCAGTAACAACAGGTTCGTTACTTGATTCTTTCTGTTCTAGAGTTGGGGACTGTTCTTCTTTATGTTGTGCAGATGATTGTAGATTTTTTGGGAATCTAATAGTAGCTCGACGAAGCGGCGTCGCTGTTGTACTTGACAATCTGATAGGCCTATTTGTTGTAGTAAAAAGAGGTCTTGAATTTCCTGTTGTCATAGACGCACTGTAAACATCAGGAGAATCATTTCCCAAAGATTGTTGTAATGTGTAAACATGTTGGTGCGGATCATAATCATTAGGTTTCGGTAGCTGTCTTCTGAGTATGTTGCCCTTAGCTTCGGGATCTTCCGTTACAGGTTTGATTTCCGTAACCGGATGATTCAGAGCTATTCTACGAAATATAGGTATTTCTGTAGGACTAGCAATTTCTTCAGGACGAGGAAGTTGTCCTTCATGTTTTTGTGAGGATGGATTTGCAGCTGATTTTAAAATAAAACGACTTCGTGGAGTTGAAGAAGTAGCATAAAACAATTGTGCCCTTGTTGAAGGTTTAGTATCTGAATCGTCATTAGACGTACTTATTGTCGTAGAAGGTGCTGCGTATGTAGTTTTCCTCTTCACAAGATTCTGTATACTTGAACTAGTAGAATAAAATGGCCGTCCAGTAGTTGAAGAAGTAAGTGTTTTGTTTTGCCTCGGAATCCGCTGTACAACGGAATCCGATTCTAACCTCTGAATTATATCACTCGAGTTTGTTGATGTGTATGACACTCTTTTAATTTTACCTACGTCATCGACGTATCCGTAAGTTCCTTTGATATTTCCCAAGACATCCCTACTTTCTATTTTGAATGAACCGTCATCCGCTTCGTATCCAACTGTATAAGAACCATCATTGTTTACTCTTTTTATTTGTTTTATAATCTCTAATGTTCCATCTTTTGATTCCGATTGGACAAGATCTTCTTTCTCTTCAGTTTCGGTACTAATTACCTTATCGATACAAAGAAATATCAATATCCAAACGCTGATCTGTAAGAAAATGAAAATATGAGTGAATAAATTTACTGTTCAGTAAATCTATTATGTCGATGTCTTTCTGCGATAGCTAATGACAATTCAATGTTAGCCCTTTCGCCCACGGTGTACAATATATTGTTCATCACTTTACATAAATCCTATCGAATGTGTAGTATGTTTCTATTCACTTTACTCACAAAGTACCTACATTATTCTGTAAACATGCTTGTTTTGAACTGTTTCCTTCACCTAGCGTTAAGTAATTTACCAAAAAAAAATTAAAATTTTATTAATGGTACCTGTTACTGAATTGCAGCAGTTGCTTCAGAATGTTGAAATGAGGTGGCGCTACAAACTTTAAAACATGTTGTGACATGTCTGCAATATTTATTTTGGTAATACATGTGTTTGTTACATGTGTTTGTTACTTTCATAGTGACTTTGTTGAAAATTTAGTATGTTGTTTCTATATTGGAGTAAATATTACTGTACAATATATTGTACAGTAAAGTGCGTAAACGGAAATCGACAGGTATAGTAAAAAACTCCACGTTATTTGGAGTTCTTGTTATATTAGATTTATTTCATAGTAGTATGAATTGAAAAATGAGTAAAAAAGTGCCGTTAACTGAAGAACAACAATTAAAACTAATTGAGGAGGGCCTATCAGATATTGAAAGGCTTAGTGATGACGATTACAGGTGGGGAGATAGGGACTTAGAAGTAAGCAATCATTATGATGATGAAAATACTGTAAAAGAAAAGAAGTTCAGATGAAGGTAATTTTGATGAAAAGTCTTTTTCTTCCAGATGCAAATTCCCTGAATGTACATCTAGGACAAATTTTGTTTTTACCAAGTGCAATATACATTTATGTATTTCCAAAAAACAAAATTGCTTTTTGATATATTACACAAATGAATGATGAGTTGTAACCTTATGTTGTTTTTCAAATTGTTTACTCACAATGTACAGTATATTGTACATAACCCCTGAAATGGGTGATATAGAATGTTTTCGAGTACATCAAAAAATTGTAAAAAAAAATGAACGGCAAGTGTAATTTCAGATTTTTATCTCGAAAAACAAAAATTCGTGGGCAAAGGGGTTGAAACAACTTATGTCAATAGACTGAACATACTCATATTTACAAAATACTTAAAGATTAGTGAAAAAAAAATTGACCTTTACTTTTGGCTCCTTTAACAATGAAGAATTATGAGCATGCAAATCCCTATTAAATGGTTTCATTTGATAATAAATCCCAATTTGATCCCATGATCTGACTCTTGCACAAAGACTGAATATAAACTAAAACTCTAAGATGATTTTGAATATTTCAGAAACTTTCATATTTATTTCATATTATTTGCTTAAAACTGTAGATAGAATAATTCCGAATTCATTTGTTTGCATCAAATGATGAAGAAAATAATTTTTCATCTAAAGAGTTTTGTGTGTTGCAAATATCTAATATCGATGAAGGAAATATATTTTCTATTTTCGGTGAAAGGTATCATTATCAAATCCAAGAAGAGTTGTAATGCGGAATTCAGACATTTTTTGAGTGTTCTACTGTTTCATCAATGCAAATAATACAATGGGCAGGATTACCTTCAACGACTTGCATAAAGTTAAGCTTTGTTAAACAATATTCACTTTAAATGCTCCTGGTAATCATAGATTTTTGTCATAATTTCACTGTTACGCTTTCTATACCTCGACAAAATGGTCAATTACGACTAATGTACATAATGCGTTTTTTATATATGGGAACATTATAGTAAGACCGATTTTTTGAATAATATGTTTGCAAGATTATCAATAAATGATTATATTTTAATCCCTGCATTTTCTCATTGTATGAAATAATTTCTTTATATTTTGGATTGATTGGGCCGATACTTGGTGTAAATTGATAAACATATTAAAACAATGGTTAAAAGTAACAATTTACACTTTTATTATAAGAAATAACGCATGACGCACGTTTCGGTGGAACTTCACCTTCTTCAGATGTTTCTTCAGAGTTTGCCATTAGCATCTGAAGAAGGTGAAGTTCCACCGAAACGTGCGTCATGCGTTATTTCTTATAATAAAAGTGTAAATTGTTACTTTTAACCATTGTTTTAATAATTTATTTATTATCAATTTTACCAAAAGTGAATATTTTTAATGTCGCATAGTTCTAGTTCATAGATTACTAAAGAGTTAAATTTCCCAAATTATCACTTGATGAAATGTATCTTACTACACAATACATTTATCACACACTTCTTAGAACTAAATGACGTTTGTATGTTAACTTTCATCAAATAAGGAAATAGGTGGCGCTATGCACGACATTTTGATATAGATCAAGAGTATAGATTTTACCACAGATTAACAACAAAGACATTATGTGACATTATGACACTTTTATTAAAGATTTTATATTTCACTTGTATATTATTTGTTGATTCTACCTTAGATAAGGTTGCTATAAATACACTCATTATGCCCTAGGGCGTTATGAGCGGGCATTATGGATTATAACGCCCGCTCATTGTACGAGGACAACTGAAGCAACTTCCACTGATTAAAGACTTCATAATCCTTGTCGTATACGATTCTGTATTTCTCCGGCAATGAATCATTCGCAGCTTTGGCTGCATTTTCTATGGTATCCTTGGGTAATTCATTTTAATTTCTATTATTTCTATAAGACTACACAAAGAAAGCAGCAATGAAATTCACTAAATATGACTGAAGTATAGGAACAATGAACCGATTTTAAAATCGATTTTTCATTATAATAACATAACTTTTCGTGAGAAATAAAATCTTGTATGCACCACGTGCGTTACTAGATCTATATAACGCACTTGGTACGAAGATAACTATTGTTTTATAATTCGAAAATTGAACTTTTGTCAAAAAGAATTCGGAAATCTAATATAATTTTAATAGTAGGTATTTTTTTAAGCTAAGATGATTCTTGTAGTATTTTTGGATTTTCAAAGAGCCTTTGAAACGATAGATAGACAGCTACTCTTATATAAATTGAGAAAAATTGGATTGAATGGCGAAGTGTATCAATGGTTCTGCTCCTACTTGAATAATAGATACCAAAAAGTTAAATATGGAAATAGCGTTTCATCCCCAAGGATGACGCTACACGGAGTGCCACAGGGAACAGTTCCCGGACCGTTTTTGTTCAATTTATATATAAATGATATAGGAAATTATATAAGCAATTGTGATTTGTCTCTGTTTGCAGACGACACCATATTATATATCACGGGTGATAATGTTGATCAGATGTTTAATTCGGTTAATGAGGATCTAAATAGACTTTTTGAATATTTATGTGACAACCACCTTAAGGTGAATATAAGTAAATCTAAATACATGTTAATGTTGAGTAGATACAAGCTAATTCAAGGTAATATCAACAACCTTACATTAGAAATAGATAGAAATAGCATTGGAGAGAGTACACCTAATTAAATATTTGGGAATTATTTTGGACGAAAATTTGAATTTTAAATCACATAGTGAATATATATGTAACAAAATGTCAAGAAACGTATATACTTCCTTGCAAAGACTCAGCAATAAAGTTAACATGAATATACGGCTTTTGTTGTTGAAAAACAAATGATAATGCCACATGTAGATTATTGCTCATCAGTATTGTTTGCGTTGCAAAAAAAACTTGCAAAGGATAGTATCAGAAAATACAAAATAGAATAGGGTATGCGTATTGTATTGAAGTGCAATAGGAGAAGAACACCCATTAAAATGATGCTAAAAGTCTTAAGCCTAATGAACGTGAATCAGCGAATTGTATTTAGAACACTTGATTATGTTCATAAAATAGAACATAACATGACACCTAGTTATTTGAAGGAATATTTGCAGAACGTTAATGATATACATGGATATGAAACACGGCAGCGAAATAATTTTTATGTGAATTCCTATAACACCACACAGATGAATAACTCAACATTCAGTGAGGGTATAAGATTATATAACACTTTGCCAAGAAATATAAAAAACTCGAATAGTTATAGATGCTTTGAAAAATTGTTAATCAATTATGTTTATGAACATTTTTAAGTCTGTATACTCATACTGAAAAAATTGTGTTGTTAATAGCTTTTTTATGCTAAATAAATATTATTATTATTATTAGTTCACGTAATACAAATGTAGGGTGAACTTCGATATATCGAAATTAAATTAATTTCATCTGAATAGAAGCAAATTCACAAAAATTTGTGTACAAGTCTTCTCCTGTTCGCTCAGATGTTATACAAAATAAATTAACAATTGATGGATAGTTTTTCATCGTTTCAACTGAAATTCAAATTATTAGTCCACTTGCTGTATTTAAAAAATAAAATCATGAAAAACATAAAGGGTATTAGTTTCACATGATCAATTCAATATACCTACTACATAAAGTGAACAATGAAAATTCTTCAATAATTCAAAAAATTATCGAATAACTTTCCAAGGGAGTTGGTTATATGTATTCCGCGTAGAGAATTCTACATTCACAATCCAACAGTGAATTATAGAAATCATCAAGTCACCCCGACTAAAATTCTGCATACAACTGTTTCTATCTTATTAGATCTCATCAGTAAATCTTATTTGACTAGGAGTGAACTAAAAATTTCTCATTTAATGAATTTAAAAAAAGCACTTGGCAAAGTTTCACAATGTATATTGATAATAATAACTTGACAAGTGTTTCGCGTTATGAGCCCATTTTCAAAAGCATCTTATGACTAAACATAATGCCAAATTTTGTAGTATTTATAATATTTGTATTACAGGGGACAAACTGAAAATCAACTGGTCGTTAACGATTCGAGATTTACGAGCTTTCGCTTCGGAGATTTCGAAAATTTCCAGAAGGTCAAGCTTTTTACCTTTTATACATGAATGTAATATTTTCGAAGAGTTCGAATAGATGAAGTGATTATTTTGGATACAATGTTCAGATATTCCTGTACGGTTTTTATTATATAGTATAGACTTTTTATATTCATTAACTCTGGTATTGATGTTGCACACAGTTTGTCCTATATAAAAAGCATTACAATCACTACAATTGATTTGATAAACACCACTTTTTTCACCAATCGGTTGTCTTTCATTATTAAGCCTTCCCAAGCGAACGTTTGGTTTAACTAAAACGAACCAAAATACCAACCAAGCTGTCCAAGCGAGCTTTGGTACTAACCGTGACGTCATTATTTTATGTCAAATGACGTCACTGGTTGAACCGAAGTGAACCTACCTCAGGAGTACACTTTGGTTGACAGTTGTTTGTGTGTATTCCATGTGTTAATTTTTAGGTTATTGACTATAGAGTTTAGTTCCGAGTTTATTTTTTTTATTTCTTATTTTAAATTTCTAAATTTTTAAATTCTTTCTAAAACAAAAAGTAAAGCTTATAAACACTTATCTAAATATATGATAAAATAAAGTTAGTTCTAAAAAGAACTGATTTTATGGAAAAATTTAAATAATTCAATTTTAATATAACAACAGAGCAGTAGTAATTAAAATTATTAAATACCAAGGTATTAATTTAAAAAGAAAATAACAAAACATGTGCAGTGTAAAGGTTTTATTCTACGTTTTTGGTTAAACCAACATATCCAAGCGACTAAACGAACCGTGACGTCACAGCCTGAACCAAAGGTGAACCAGTGGTTAAACCAAAAGTCTCGCTTGGTAAGGCTTAATAAGCCTTACTTATTATCAACTAAGAATGAACCCAAATATTTTCTATTACTACTAATTGTCCTAACGTTATGCATGGCTAATCTGTTATAAATTTTGTCTCTAATGTTTGGAATATAAATGATACTATAACATTTGAACTCTGCGAAAAGATAACATCCAGGTATAAAGGGTAAAAAGCTTGACCTTCTGGAAATTCTCGAAATCACCGAAACGAAAGCAAGAGATAAGCGAAACATAAATAAACACTATTAAAAAATTTCTTATTGTTTTTCAATAAAAATCGCGGTCGGGGCTACTATCTGGAAAACAACCCTGAGCACCTTCCATCAAGGATATTGTCACCGCTTCGATCGAAAAGGCAGAATCCCACCGCGATCTAAACAGCTGTATGCAGATTTTGAGGAAGCAGCATCGCCCTGGGAAAGCGGTGAATTCGACGGCAAGCGACTGAGACTGAAGACGACGAGGAGTGAAGAAGGAACTAGATGGGCTGAGAGATTGTCCATCAGACACGTTCTTCATCGGTTCGCTAGTAAGGAGCAGCGCCCAACAGAGGACGGCACGGTGGGATGGAAGCGGATCGTCAGGTTCGAAGACGAATGATGCTCGTTGCAGACGACGAGAGTGAAGATGGATATTGGATCTCGATGTCGGAGTAATGGCAGTTACAGACCACGAGTGTGAAAATGGATGTTGGATCTCGAGGTCGGAGTGATGAGCATTGTTCAAGATCGAACCAACCTGGTGATGAAGCGAACATACTTCCAGTCGACAGAGAATGCCACGGGCAGTCGTCAGGTATGTTTACTTGATTTCAAAATTAATGCGACGCGACGCAGAGAGATATACACTTGGGTCTTGAAATATAGACACAAGGAAGGGAACAGGTTCTAGTGCTGACCTCAGCACGAGAGTCCTAATCTAAGTGTGAGACTGGAGGTTTAGTAGGCTTATGCCCGGAAACCGAAAGAACAGAGGTGTTTTTAGTGGGTAGTCAATGTTGATATATATTTATATATATATCAACTATTGAATCCCACACAGGCCGGGTTTGCAACCGGTATCGCTTTTGAAGTTTTCACCTCGATTAAAAAAAAAAAAAAATCGGAGTGACTTGACGATTTCTATAATTCACTGTTGGATTGTGAATGCAGAATTCTCGTCGCGGAATACATATAACTAGCTCCCTTGGAAAGTTGTTTGATAATTTTTTAATTATTGAAGAATCTTTCTTGTTCACTTTATTTTGTATATTTACTGTATTTAAGCACTGTATTCTTACAACTGCAACTGAATCTAAATTTTTATCAGCAGCTTGATTTTTTTTGAACCGTAAATCCTTATCGTCCTGTATAATGTGTACATTGCCCAGAAATGAAATACAATTCTGAATATAACTACTTAATCTCAAGGACATTTGCAATATCCATATCTTATCTGAGATTTGAACCCATTAACATCGGAGCACTAGGCCGTTGCTCAACCGTATCGCGGTTCATCACCTTGATTTAAAATCTGCCAGTTTGTAATCACATTGAAATAAATTCAATCGATTCTATTCATATTTCCCACTGAATATGAATAGTACGATGGAATTGAAAAAATAATATGAGCCAATTACAGTTAAGAACTACCATAATTGTAACTGCATATTTTATTCTATTCAAATTAAACTGTTGAAATCGTAATTGATGAACATTTCCACAAATTTCACCTCAAGCTTAAATCGTTGAAAATTTTATGTTCCTTAGATTATAATAGTATTGGATTTTTGTATTATATGTGGTTTGGGAATGATTCGACATTGTTGTTGTCTTTCATTAAGATGTATCTTCGAAAAACTTGGTACGATTACTTTCAACAAACGTTTAGTACATAGACAATATGGATGAATGTTAAAAAGGATCAATTATATAAATTATCCTGACATAACCACCTTGAGGGGTGAACCATAACTTTTGTTTTATATAATAGTACCAATTATTTTATTTTATCTCAAGGGACCTACAGTTTAACGCCGGTTCCGAACGGCCAATGGGCTTGAAACTGAGTCACTACCCAATAGTTTATCTTATCAAGAACCTCTAAATTTCATGGGATATACACAAGAGCAAGGTGGGACTCGAACCCACATTCCTCGGTTTACAAGCGATACACCCTACCGATGGACTACCGAGGCCTCCTCGTAACAATTTATTATTATGATGAAATTATTATTTCAAATAAACTTTTTT
Source organism: Cynegetis impunctata (assembly GCA_030704885.1). NCBI lineage: Eukaryota > Metazoa > Arthropoda > Insecta > Coleoptera > Coccinellidae > Cynegetis > Cynegetis impunctata. The sequence continues at coordinate 705,969 of JARQZK010002908.1, forward strand.
TTTTGTGTATTGACAGGAGACGTTCGAAATTTATTGAGAATTGAAAAATTCACGTCAGGAATTTGTTAGTAAATTTGTTCAATATAATATGTCATTAGCAATAAACTTGTTTTCAATTATTTAATATGACAAACGTTATGAAAAGTTGTTTATACTTAGGAAGTTTTCCACGTTTTTTTCAACAAAAAAAACCACTAAATTTATGATGCTACTTAATTGTAAATAAGTCAGATACAATAATTTTCTGTCGAATTGTTTTCAATAAGTTGCAGGACTGTATCATTTGTATTTACTTATTTTTACATGGGTCCATTTATATTTCACGTATCTTTGAATTTTCAATCCATCATCAGCTGATATAAAAAACTGACTAAAATTTTAATAAATACAAAAAAAGCAGGCATATTTGAGCGGGTTGACAGATAGTACCAAATATTTTAGTGAATTCCAGATAATGCTTCTTGACCTTCTCAACTTTCTTAGCATGTGATTTAATTTCGAAGAATTTAGGCAATTATGAAGAATTTGCATCACTGAAATTCTGAGAAAGAGGTGGTTGCTATTTTAGCAGTGGGTCGCATACTAAAGTATAATTTTGGATAAATAAAGAATTTCAAATGTTCTTCATATGTAGTAGCGAAGATACTGCCTATTAATCCTATATAACTTGGAACTAATTAATTCTAAACTCTCAAACTGATTGATTTAATTTTCTTATCTATATTGATTGTAGTATATATATATATATATATATATATATATATATATATATATATATATATATATATATATATATATATATATATATGTATATAGTTTATAAAAATTAAGAGCCCTTTTTGAGATATGAAACTGTACTATGTTAAGGGTGTAGTGACTCAGGTATCATATGGGAAAAAAGGGAAGTGTACTCTCTCTTCTTTACCGAGCTTTCGCAATCATTTATTGCTTCTTCAGGGTTTCTAGAAATTATTACAGACATACATTAGGTAAATAATCAAACATGAAAAAACATTATGTTCTCACCGAAAACGAGGTTATAATACATCTAGTTGAGAAATTTGTCCGAACAAACATATGAGTTTAGATACAGGAATGTCTTGGATACATATAAAAATAATAATAACACTTGAATATCCAACATTGGTAACAATTTGTTTGAATTTGGTCTATTATTGGTCTATTATTCCCTTTTTTCCCATATGATACCTGAGTCACTACACCCTTAACATAATACAGTTTTATATATATATATATATATATATATATATATATATATATATATATATATATATATATATATATATTTATATATATATATATATATATATATATATATATATATATATATATATATATATATATGAATTGGTATTATCCCTATGTGAGTGAGTATATAATTTAATAAAATACAAATGAAAAAAAGTCGTTCGTTTTTCGCCGTTGTCGCATTGTCTAGTGCGCTCGACCATCAGATATTCATCTTTTTTGTATTTTATTAATGTCCGCATGTGAATATCGTGATTATTTTTGTGTAAGCTTGTATTTGTCTTTTTTATTTTGTAACACTTCACTTTTTATATTGTGCTTATTTTAATTTGACACACAAAGTTTGACATGTCTTGAAATTGACCCCTGTGGTCCACTGTAAGTCATTGAGAAGTTGTATTTTTGCTTCGTTCTTCATTTTATATGTATTTTTTAGAGCCATCTGTGCCTAAGGATGCGAAGAAAAATTTCGCGAAATCGGTAGCTATTAACAGAAAAGAAGAAAAAAATTAAAAACCATTGGAGTTGTGAGAGTTGTGCTGTTTTCATTTGTATTTTATTAATAAATATATATTTATATATATATATATATATATATATATATATATATATATATATATATATATATATATATATTTTTATATATATATATATATATATATATATATATATATATATTATATAAATATATATTTATATATATATATATATATATATATATATATATATAGCTCAAATGAAAGATTTTCATTTCACGTGCTACGATTGTACATTGCAGCTAGATTTTTAATCAATATTATATCCAGTGTTAATTTCATAAAATCACTCACAACATAACCCGCAACATTTCAACCCCTAAAATCGGATTTGACAGAACTGTCAAATCAGTCGAGAAAACTGTTAACTGATCACAATAATCCAGGAATCACTTGGAAATACATTAAATTATGCCTTCATCCTTTGAAATAACATACCTTAGAATGATACATTATGACGACACATGGGTGTAACACTATTCGCACTAACTGTCACTCAATTTTTCCGGATTAAGCTTTATAATCTACAAGCTGAAGAAACTGATAACCTAAGAGGGAGATGCAAGAAGCTCCCACCAAATAAAGAAGAATGGGGTACTTCTAACACAATGATCGCATTGCAAGGAAAGTGAGATTAACTCATTCCTTCAACTTGTAACGGCATCATGCATTTTATATATGAATATTTATATATATATATATATATATATATATATATATATATATATATATATATATATATATATATATATATATATATATATATATATATATATATATATATATATATATATATATATATATATATATATATATATATATATATATATATATATATACATATATTTATAAACATATATATAGAGAGAAAGGGAGAGAGATCTGGTTTGATTTTGGTTGTTCCAGGTTCGTAAAAATACTTTAAATTACTAGGTTAACTCGTTTAATAAATGTTTGAAGAGTAGTACTCCCTTCCTCAGTATCTCAAATATAAATATAAAAATCTTAATAGACAACATCGACTACATAAATATTACACGTTTAACAGCTCACCTTAGTATAGACAATAAAATAAAAATGAAAATAAAAACATCTAGAGTAGAGAACAATATCTTCAAACAATCATAATATATATTTTGAAAATGATTTTTTTTATTTAGCTGGCATGTCAATGTCAAACTTGGTGATGTATTCGTTATTTTCTTATTCTTTTCAGTTTGACTTGTTTTTAAGAAATGGCAAGTTAAAATGATTACGTTGTTCGGTGTCCTGTCTGTCGTTTACTGTGTTGTTCTACTTGCCGTTTCTTAAGAACAAGTCAAATGAAGAGAATAAGAAAAGAACGAATTCATCACCAAGTTTGGCATTGACATACCAGCTAAATAAAGAAAATCATTTTCAAAATAAATATAATTGTTTGACGATATTGTTTTATACTCTAGATGTTTTTATCTTTATTTTTATTTTATTGTCTATACTAAGGTGAGCTGTTAAACGTGTAATATTTGTGTAGTCGATGTTGTCTATTAAGATTTTTATATTTAGATTTTAGATACTGAGGAAGGGAGTACTACTCTTGAAACGTTTATTAAACGAGTTAATCTAGTAATTTAAAGTATTTTTACGAACCTGGAAAAACTAAAATCAAACCGAATCTCTATAATATAAATGACCAGGTAATAAGGTGAAATGAGAAGTTTTCAATATATATATATATATATATATATATATATATATATATATATATATATATATATATATATATATATATATATATATATATATTTATATTTATTTGAACTATTTCAGTGTGTAATTCAACTGAGTTCTCATCATTCACTTCATCTGAAAGCTGTTGATATTTTATTACCTACAAGTTTTGTAACTTTATCAAAAAGTGTTTGTGAATATTTTGAATTTCTGAAAAAATTGAAAAAATGGCGCACTATGTTTTATGTATAAAGACTCGAAATGAAAATGACCTCTATGGTGAATTTGATTGTACCAAAATTTTCTAAATTGAAAAAGATCATATATGAAAGAATGTTTTATATAATAGAAATCACATTACAATTAATAAAATTCTTTTTACAAACATCATGAATCAAAAAATATCACAAACAACCCATCACCCTCAACTAACCGCCCTTGGTCGGAAATAGAACTACTGCAGTCACAACTTACAGCTTATACAATGAAAAATAACTGATTCATTCAGTAACAAAGCAAAAATTATCATTATTATACTTTTTATTTTGTTTTTGGGGATAATCAAATATAATTTTTTACGTACCATTCCTGAATTTCTCAAATCTGCTGAAAGATTGAAATTAATTTGGTATGTATGCTAAATTTTAAAAAAATTTAAAAGTGAAAAGAGACGATTATTAATTACTTGCTACTTAGTCCAATATCAGCAGTATGGTATGCTAATATTGGATAGTAAGAGAAATCATAGTAACCCTTTCCATATAATGTACAAAATGGTTTAGCAATAACTTGATCTGAGCGAGGATTCATGAATTTCTGAAAAATTTATAAACCATACAGGAAAACCACCTGTTCCATTAAATTTCGATTTTATCAAAAAGTTTACGTAAACGTTAATTTTTCAATAAAATCGAGTTTTTTTGAGATTCACCAAGCCTGTTATTGCTAATAATTATCAAAGAGTTGTATATTACATATATATATATATATATATATATATATATATATATATATATATATATATATATATATATTTATATTTATATATATATATATATATATATATATATATATATATATATATATATATATATGTATATATATATATATATATATATATGTATATATATATATATATATATTTATATATATATATATATATATATATAAATATATATATATATATATATATATATATATATATATATATATATATATATATATATATATATATATATAATATACCTGCATGTATGAAAATTAATTTCAACTCAACAAATTACGAATAACTGGAACTCAATGACTACAAAAAATTATCACCAAATTAAATAACCATGATTTCCTGATGACAAAAATGAGATTTTAATAATTTTCTACAATATAAGTAAACGTCTTAATTAATTTCGAGAAATAAATTTCGCAAGTTAACATTGACGTTTCCACCATTCTAGGTGTTGCCAGATCTACTTGTAAAAATTATAGATATTTTTTAAATACTCAATTTGCATTACAGTATTAGATTAAATCTCATTATAGGAGCAGTAAACGGAAACACATAATTCCCATCAAGGGGCCACCGAATTGTAACACTCGTGAGAAATAGGACAGTTTTTATTGTTTCATACAACTTTTTATTTCGTAAATTATGATACTATTTCGCCCATATTCTTTAACAATTCAATTGTCTCTATTGTTCAATCGAAATAAAATTTCGCGATACGATTCTCTTAACTGCTGGAGACTATTTTATGAATTGTCCAATTCTTTACTCCTACCCATCAAAATGTTGCAGGGCCATTCAGGTAGAATGAGTTAATTGAATTTGTCATCGCGCTTGCTTGAGATTCATGACAATATTTCATACATGTGGTAAAAGATGTGGAAATTAGTGATGAAGCATGTACCCGCTAACTCTCTAAGGCTATTTGTGGCGCATATGGAGAAAACTGGTTTCTGAAGGGCTCATTGCAAACCTTACTTCAAGTTTTTTTCAAGCCTATCTAGAAGTGCCATTCGTTTTTGTGACCATTGCGAATCTCTTAATGTTTTTAGAAAACTGAATATTTTTATGTGAATTATTTTGAATCCAGATATGAAACCTTTGAGGGTTTGAAATATTTTTTCCCACTAAATCAATATTTATGTAAAAATTTCAGTTTTTGCGTGTTTTCCAGAGCCACGCGTCTCTACAGGCCTCCTTAATATATTTAGAAAACTGAATATTTGTATGTGAATCAATTTAAATCCAGATATGAGACCTTTGAGAGTTTGAAATACTTTTTTCCCACGGGCGCAATATTTATGTAAAAAATTCACTATTTGCGAGTTTTCGAGAGTTTCAGATCTCGACAGGCCTCGTTATGTATTTAGACAAACTTAATTTGTATATGTTAATTAATTTAATTCCAGACATAAGCCCTTTGAGGGTTTGAAATATTGTTTCTCCAAACGACGCAATATTTATGTGATAATTTTTTTTTCGAGTTTTCGAGAGTTGCGCTTCTCGACAGACTCTCACAATTCCGTTAGAGGTTTAAAAATTTGTATGTGAAGTGAAATAATTTCACGAATATTTCTTTTCAAGGAATCAAATATTTTCTTCATTAAAGTTATTTTTTGTAGACACATATATATATATATATATATATATATATATATATATATATATATATATATATATATATATATATATATATATATATATGTGTATACACGACCCAAGATATCTTAAACAATAGAATTCAATATTTTATTGTATTCTGATACCATAAAACTATTGCTTCCAATGTAAATACTTATTTCTCACAAAAAATATATTTTCGCAAACTCACATTTTCTCATAGTGGCATTTATGACCATTTTTTTATATTGTAGTACCAACTATAATTCAGCAAATATTCTCAATCTAAGAAAGGCCCCTGAATAAATTTTTAATCTTCATATTCGAAATGCCTTAAAAAATTTATTCAGGGGCCTTTCTTAGATATATATATATATATATATATATATATATATAT
>JARQZK010002908.1:717500-747500 GCA_030704885.1 Cynegetis impunctata
TTCAGTCTTGATAATGCTGTAACAGGCGAATGCCTTTTCTCAACCCAGAAGATGTAGGAGATTGTTTTGTTGAAGATTTATCTTCAATACAACCACAGAATTCTAAAGTTGTGGAATTTGTGGACTATCTGGTCGATAATTATATTTCAGAATCGGCTAAGTTTCCACCAGAAATATGGGCGGAGAAGACGAGCAGTTTACAACGGACGACGAATGCATGCGAGAGCTTTCATGCAAGGTTTAATTCTTCATTTTATTTCGCCCATCCACGTATATTCCAATATTTAAAAGTGTTAATAGATTTTCAGAGTGACACTTATATAAAAATTAGAAGCATTCAAAAAAATATATAAAAAGTTTACTCTTCACACATTCTCAAAAATAAAAATTTTCTATACCTAACTCCGTGACTCAGTTCGGCTATCATTAAGACGGATTATAAATTTTGGGACTCAATTAGGCATCTCCGGTGACAATATACAACCTCCTGTATATAAAAAATAAGCGACCCATGAAAGAATTAGGAGGACTTGATAATTATTTCCATGATTAACAAAACTAAATTTGATTTTACTACGTTTATTATCACAAAATATTTTGAAAAATATAAAGTTAAGAAGTTCTTAACTCAATCTGCCCGATGATGGTCTAGTGACCGAAATTGCAATCGCAGTGTTATATTTTTCAAAATATTTTGTGATAATAAACGTAGTAAAATCAAATTTAGTTTTGTTAATCATGTTAAATTATCACGTAGTAACGACGGATTCCATCAACCAATTATTTCCATGTAAAAAAGGGTGAAGTGAAAGGGTTTTATAGATTCAAGAGCAGATTTGATAATCTGCATGTTAACCTCATCTTGGTACAGTTACAAGCAACAAATGAATTCAATTCGACCATTCAATTCAACCATTGTTTCAAGATTTTCAACACCTATTATTCGATTTTATAACCACCGGAATAAACGAAAAATAAAATTAATTAGAGAACACACCATAGGTCATTCATACTCACTTTACTACTTCCTCCAAAATGCATGCCCCTCTGTTACCGCTTACATAGTTCAGTCCATAAGGGTTGAATGTACCATCGTCGGATTCCATAATAAAATTCCAATTTTGAGTTTCATTTTTATGATCTTTGTAGTACTGTCTGGCACCTAGATATCCCATTTCTTCCGCAGTCCATAAAATAGTTCTTAAATATAAGTTAAAATAATAGAATAACTTAAAAAAACATAAGTATCTCTTTTTAAAAAAAAACATGCAGGTGATGTTATCCATTTTGTTAAGTCTCCGATCATCATGTTTCTTTTGTGTAAATAAACGGATGGTGGGACGTAGACAAGTGTTCCACCATTTATCCGGGGACACACGAATTGCGGTCAAAATTTGAAGCAGGTAGAAGGGTACTTAGGTGGTTGTTTGGAGACACACGAATTGCGGTCAAAATTTGAATCAGGTAGAAGGGTACTTAGGTGGTTGTTTTCGACGACTGAATTGCTTGGATGGTTAATCTTTTTATCTTAAATCTCTATACATATCATGTATTAGGCGGTTAACCAGAAATATGGTAAAAATTGGCCTAACGATGTTGTTGACAAAAATTCAAAGAAAAGTAAAATGATAATCTGTCTCAAAGGGAAGGGGTGACGTATAAATTTAAGGTAATCACCAAAACATTTTAGTTTGTCTCTTAAATTTATAGAGACAGTATGGAATTACAACATATGTTGAGCGAGCGTGGAAATCCCTTGCTAATTTTCGAAAATCAAAAGTTTCGGAAGTATCGAGATTTAAAAAAATCTGGTGAAGTGGTGTGGTGTTGTACCAACAAAACGTGTAGTGCAAAAGTGTATACTTTGAACTCTATATTTTCAAGAAAATTTTCAGAATCCAAAGTAACAGGTTGTCGTTTTCATCTTGCTCAGTCTTGGTAAGTTTTATTACATATTATGATGTATACTTATGAAATAATTATTATTTTGAATTATTATTAGGTGGCGCAAAATACAAAATCTTGGTTTAAGTTCAGAATATAAGAACATAGATTCCGAAATAGGACAATGGCTAAAACACGTCTTTGGATTAACTTTCCTTTCACCAGAGGAAGTGGGAGATTGTTTTGTAGAAGATTTTATGTCAGATAAACCTACTGGAGATGATAGAATTGATAAATTTATCGATTATTTAGTGGAAACTTACATCGATGAAGATTCGAAAGTTTAGCAGAACCTGCAGCTCTCCGCACCCCAACATCAATCTTTTTATAGAAACGTTAAAAAGCATTCAAACAGATATTATATTAAAATAAATTCTGTTATTGATAATAAAACGAGACTTGTGCGAAAAAATGTATTAGATAAAAAAGAGTTCATTAACAACAAAATTGGTCAGTACAATAAAAAAGATATTAGTAGGTATAATTTTGTAAAATGTGTTAGTTATAAGTTTAGTGAGGTAGTTTTATGATGTATATGCATGTATATGTAGTCTGTAGTATTGTATAATTTCTATGTTTTGTATATTATATATATCTTAGAACTTTTACTTTCAATTTACCCTCTTGCCCCTAAATAAGTTTCTGACCGCGGTTGGAGATTAGGACTCCTCAGGTAGGCACAAAAATTTTGACCGCAATTCAGTCACTCTCGCAAAATCGACTGCAATTCGTGTGCACCGATTTATCCTCATGGTCTTATAAACTATGTACATTACCCAGGAAATATAATTGAATGATAACTACTGGTACTCATGGACATTCACAGTATCCATACCCTACCATATTCCTTTTAGTTTCTTCAGATTCTTATTGGCTTATAAATTTTTTCCGTATAAGGTGAAGGGTTATACTAATATTTAGTCATTAAAAATATATTTTTATTAAAAGTTTTCTTATTGACTTGAATCTTTCTTGACTTTTCGGAATTATACCTGTAAATATTTTTGTGACATATTTTTCAGGAGGTTAGCTTTATATTTCGGGCAAGACATAAATGTCGGTAGACCAGTGGTAAGTTGTACGCTTGTACCGTTTGTAAACCGAGGATTGTGAGTTCGATTCCCACCTTGCTCTTGGGTGTTGTGTATGTCCGGAATTTAGTGGTTCTATATATATGATTAAACTGTTGGGTAATGTACATCGTTTACAAGCCCATTGGCCGTTCGAAACCGGCGTTAAACGGTAGGTCCCTCGATATAAAAAAAAAGACATGAATGTGCTCTGATGTTTCATAAATATCATATATTACGACGTTCATTTTTGTGAGAACAACAGCTTTCGATTATTTTGGAGCTGATGTGATTTTTTATGATAATAATAATAATAATAATATTTATTGCATAATAATATTTCAATTACACAAATCGCGAGCTGTGGATTATATTGTTCCATCTGACTTTTTTTCGAAATTTCATGTTTTTATACCAATCAAAATATCCGCTGCATATTGTTCTATCTAGGCACAGAAAGAACATCCAAGTATGAACTTAAAGTCGTGAAATATAATATTAAAACGTTCTATCTGCTCATTCAATCTAAGTGTCATTATTATAGTGTTCTATCTGGCGAGCCAATAGAATTACTGGATTTTGACAGATAGAACAATATAATAATGCCGATAAACAGTTTAGATGTTTGCCTTTCACGGTGAGCACTGTGTTATTAGAGTGCTAATTTGGTGTGTATTAAAGAAACATAGGAGCCAGTTAATATGGATGATGAAACTTCAAACACGTAAGTACCGATAAGTTGAAGTGCCTTCCCTACCATATCGAAATATCCAAGGATATAAAATTGTCATGTACACATAACCATATATCTGACTGAGCGGGAGAATATTTGCAGCGCCGCCCAAACAGCAGAAGATGGAATCGATTCTCATAATGACCGTGAGGATCCTTTCCATGCATCGGACGATGACGATATCGATCCAGACTATGCACCAGAAGCCTCATCGTCGAAGCTACATATTTGGCCAGGCCTGAAAGATATTTTGGATGCCACTGCTGGAAGGGAAAATTCTCCTGAACACAATGTTGATCCAGGTGACATCAATGAAATTGATAATGGATCACAAATTCGAGAAAGAACAAAGCGGTAATAGTTCAATAGTTTTATGAAAGTCATTTGCAAAGAAAGTACCTATACAAAGGGGGTGAAGTGAAAATTACTGAATTTAATGAAGAATATATCATTATTATATTTATTTTTATTTATTTCTGAGCGACGTTTTTTATTCTAGGTTAACGCGAAAGAGAAAACACGATCCAGAAACATGGAAGCGGAATATAAATAAAAAATTATGTGAGCATGGAAGGAAGTATAGAGATGTGAAGGGTATTTTGAAGAGGCAAAGGAAACCCAAATTGGAAAATTGCGAGTGTAAATTCAAATGTGGAAGCAAAATTTCCGTTGAAACAAGAAAGAAGATACATGAGGTGTTTTGGTTATTATTAAATGAGGGAAAATTACATTTTTATAATAAAAATGTAACTCAAACACCCAAAAAACGTTCTACTGTCAAAGATAAAAATTCAAGGAGACATTTTTCATATCAGTACTATTTCCACTTAACTGAGGATACGTTGGATGACTCTCGACTGCGTGTTTGCAAGGCATTTTTCCTGAGTACACTTGATGTAAGCCAAAGAAGAATTACATATTTTTTTGAACATAATAGATCCGAAATAACAGGTACTCCAAAAAAATACGACAAGGAAAGCATCAAAAAAAAAAGTACGGGAAGAAGACAAAAGTTTGGTGAGAGCCCATATCAACTCCATTCCGAGGATAGAATCGCATTATTGTAGAATGCGCACCAATAAAGAATATTTTTAATCAACTCTCAATTTTTCAAGGCTTTATGAATTATACGAGGAGTGGTGTATTGAGAAAAATATAACACCAGTGAAAAAAAGCTTTAACAGGAATATATTCAATTATGAATTTAATATTGCGTTCATCAAACTAAAGTCTGACAGATGCGATATCTGCGAAGAGTTCCGTATTTTGAGAAATAAAGGCAATGATGGCATTGGAAATGTTGCAAAATTTACCAAACACTTCAAATCTAAAGAGATCTGTAAAATAGAAAGAGATAGAGACCGTCAGCTTTCCAATAATACAACTGCGGTTATCTGTTTCGATATGGAGAACGTCTTCGCGCTTCCCCGATCAAATATATCTTGTTTCTTCTACTCAAAAAAATTGAACACCTATAATTTGAAAGCACATTGTAGTTTCAACAAAATAGGATATTGTGCTCTCTGGTCTGAAGGCATGCATGGCCGAAAGGGAATCGATATTGCTTCAGCGTTAATAGCAATTTTGAAAAAAGTTGTTGCAGATATTCCCAACATTAATAAATTCATACTTTGGTCAGACTCATGCGTACCGCAGAATAGGAATTCGATAATGTCATTTGCTCTGAAAAAATTTATGGAAGAATTTCCTCGGGTCACTGAGATAAGACAAAAATTTTCCGAACCAGGCCACGGTCAAATTCAGGAAGTGGATAATCTGCACAGTCAGATTGAAAAGAGGTTGAAAGGAATAGAAATTTTCAGTCCATTGAGCTTGATAAGGATCCTTCCTAGTGTAAACCGAAAAAGACCATTAACAGTTTTCCACATGCAACAGGTAAGCTTCAAAGATTATGAGGAAGCTGCAAAAAAAATTGATTTCAAAGTAGTTCCGTACGCCTCTGTGAAGGTACTCAAATATTTGAAAATTGATCCAACAAAAATTTTTTATAAGAAGGAACACAACGAAGATTTTTTGCAAGCCTATCTAACTTTTCGCATAGGTACGAGAGACCGGAAAACATATTTTACTCTGCCTGAAGTCAGAGCGTGCCCTACTCCGAAAAAATGTCTTATTCCTGAAGATAAAGTGATTCAGTTGTACCAGTTATTCAAATATTTCCCGGACATTGATAAGGAATTCCTAAAATGTATGTTTTATGAATATAAAAATGGTCCGCCAAACAGGATAAAATAACAAAACAAGGCCCTAAAACAAAATAGTTCAATAAAAAATATTTTCAATTTTTTTTTGTCACCTTTATTGGTCAGTTCATTTTCCGCATTTTGTAAGAATAATTTATAGCATGTTATAAAAATAAACTTTAATGAAACGACTAGTTTTTCATTTAAAATTTTTCTGATAGAACATTATACTTACATTTTCATCATATTTTTTCTATTATTGTTCTATCTGCAAAAGTATTTTTTCTATTTTTCCAGTATAACATGAAAACTTGAATTTCAAAAAACTGTTCTGTTTCATAAAATATTTAGAACCAAAAGTAACTGTTTAAAATATACCTCATATATTGATGATGAGCCGAAAGTGATTTTCTACTTCATGGCATTTTCCTTTCGCTCTCCTGAACAATTTTCATTTTTGTAGATGGAACATTATAATTTTCAGCTCGCGAAAAAGTAGGAGATTGGCAAGCCATTATTCCACTCCACGAAATAGCTATATTACCTATAATGCCCACTGCATTAAAAGTAGTTTCATTTTAAATTTTTGTAAATACCTAATTACTACAATACACAATGAGAACAAGAAATATAATTAAAAAATAGAAAGGAAAAACAAAAACAGGTTGCAGTTCCGCTAGTGGCTAAACACTATCATCAAAAATAATTTTTTTCCATTTCTTTTTGAAAATCTTAACAGAAATATTATAACCCATCAAAGAAATATACTTATTGAACAGACCCTGAGCCATATACTCGAAACAACCCTCATACATAGCTGTTCTATGCTCAGGTATACTATACTGATACTGGTTTTGTAACATTTTCATTAAGTGCTGTAGTCCTTAAGACTAATTTACTGAATAATTATTGCGGACATTGATATACGAGTTTGTACAGAAGAATAACATAAGTCCGCTCTTTCCTCAAAACTCAATTCATCTAATCCCCTTCTGAAAGAAGAGCAACACATAAACCTTATGCAAGCATTCTGAATCTTGAGCAAACCTCTTTTGTCCCTTTTATTCATAAAGTTATAATAAACCGCTCAACAGTAGTAGGTAGAAAATGGAATATAATCGATTTTAAAAGTTTTTTTTTGATACTCTCATCTAGCTCATACTTTCTGTTATTTTTTATTTTTATTATTCAAGAAACTGGAATTGTGAATATAAATATTGTGCTTCTTCAACTCATAAACTAGCTTTCACATAGAAATATTAAATTAATTGTAACAATTCAACTTATAAAACAGATGTTCTTTGTTTAAATTATTTGATTTCCAAAAAAGATGTTTGATAAAAAAACAAGCGTTTCGTGAATACTCAAACATACATTTTCACATATTTTTCTTCATCTCATTTTATGATTTTGTAGTAACTCTGTTCTAAATTTTGATAAAGAAATACTATATCAAAATAATTTTTTTTTCTCACCTTATGGTACGCCTTGGTCTTAAATTCAGTCCTTTCAATATTACCAAAGCATTCCAGGAGATAAAGGCACCTCCACCATCGTCCATTGCTCCTTGTCCAACATCCCAACTATCCAAATGGCCAGAAATAATAACAACTTTTTCTGGCTTTTGAGATCCTTTTATCTCTGCTATTGTATTCCTGGATGTCTTAATATCGCCAAAGTGTGCTTCCATTTTCAAGTTTACAACAATTTTTTGTCCCCTGTCGAATATTCTTTTCAGAAGATGAGCATCTTCGACAGTCAGTGCAGCTACTGGGATCCTCGTAACATTTGTATCGTATGACTGCATTCCTGTATGTGGAGAATTAATAGAAAATGGCGTAATTGATCTAATGAGTGCAGCAACAGCTCCATATTTGGCAGCTCTTGATGCTGCTTTAGAACGGTACACCACCGTTTTTCCATAACTAATATACTCTGGTACGAAAAGAACTATTTTACCTTGAGCCTAAAAAAACGTTATATTAATTAGCAGTAGGATTTAATAATTCAAAGAATACTTCATAATGCAAAGCTCTGTTCGATTACATAAGAGATTCTGTATTTTCACAAACTAAATTATTAGTGATTGTGAGAACTATAATTTAGAAGTACAAACTTTTTTCTTGTCTTTTGTTACTGGTTTTTCACTGTTTCAATTCTAACTTTTTTTAATGAAATATTGCTTGTTATTCTTTTCATCTAACTTATCAAAATGAATTTATTTCATTCTGCTGGAATAGTTGATTGAACTTAATCTATTTTCAATCTATAAATTTGGCGTTCTTGTTAGTGGTACCAAATTCATATTATTTTTAGATGAAGAAGATTTTTCTATCCAGAAAGTTGAGGGGTTTCTCTTACTGAAACTTCAAGCGTTTTTGTGGATTCTTGAGGGGTTCGAGCATTGCGCAGTCACTCTGAATGCATATAGACTAGAAGGCTTAAATTTTGCACGTAAATATTGATAAGGTTAGGGAGGTGCTAGTTGGGAAATTAGGAAGGAATTTCATGCGTTCTCGCAGATTTCTAAACTTTGTTTATCCCTCCAGCCATTCCAATCAGACACAGAGGGTTAAGAAATCGTATTTTAAAAAAAATCCGGACACCCTACCGCGTAGCACTAGGAATGATAAAACCCCTCGGCGCATGTGCATGTCGTCAATATTTTTTGAATGTATTATATAAATTAAAAAACTGCACATCAAATGCTATCATTTTATTTCATTATTGTATAAATCGGTTTTTTTTTAAAGATTTATAGATAGCACCACATGTCTATGGACAAAAAAATCTAAAAAACGTTATAATTTTTTTATTCTTCGTGGGAAAAATTTTTGAAAATACTTTTCCTATGAAATCATATGTGTTTTATCGAAATCCGTTGTAATTTTTAAAATCGGACCAGCTACTAACTTTTTGTCGTGATACTATATATAACCCCTTAGCTTCGCCTCGGGGTAAAAATTAGAAGAGAATACGTCCTCTGTATCGGAGCTCTGCTGCTGAAGCGTTTTTGTCTTTTATTCTATCAGAAAATATCTCTACAAACCTCTGAACTACGAGATTCAAGTTCATCAAAGCTTGTGACGACTAATACCTCCGCTGTTATACCTTCAGGCGGTGTTCCAACGCTTAGTCCTAAACCCAACATTGGTAAGTTTTGTCTTCTAGGTTGAAGTAATGTAGCCGATTCGTTTCCTCTGTAATTCAAAAATTTGATTCAAGTTCTCCACCAGTGCCAGACATTGAAATATTGCACTATTTTATATTCCTTTTATTTCGAAAAAAATGTTTTAAACATTGACATTTTGAAAAAATCAGTACATAAGAAGGGTTATTTGACTAGTATCGACAATATAAAATAGAGGTTACTCTATAGAAATCATAATCTTATTTTAATATTGATTCAAGTATCATAAGTAATGTAGGTTATATATTGCTACTAAAAATTTTTGCTTTTCATTATCACATTTTTCCAGCTTATTCATTGTTTCAATCAAAATGAATCAATTATTGTTATCTTGTATGCTAGAAGTGCTCTATATACTTGTATTTTTTCTGTGTGTTTGAGTAATGGAAAATACGAAACATGAACAGCTTTTCGTTAAAATTATTCAACCGGGTAATTAAAGAGGACATTGTAAAGTGGTAATATTCTTAGCTATTGCAGTATTTACTTGAGACGCAATTTGCAAAATTAATTATTTTGTATCAAAAGTGCAAAATCATGATAAACATTGTTATTTTTATTCTACAGAATTGTGAAAGAGTCCTAGGAAGTTTTTATGAAATATCTTTTTAGTTACATATTTTTTCTATTTCAATCAAGTCATCGTCTTGGCAAAGTAAATAGAAATTAAAAATTTTTATGCTCAGTATGCCTGAAAATGCATTATCGCATTATCTATCAGATTAACTAAGCAAAAATTTGGTATTTCAGTTGTTTTTGAGGCAGGACAAAACATTCAGAAATTGGTTGAACTCGCTCAAAATTTAAGCATCGCCAAACTTTGGTGATTAAGTGGTGGCAAACATGTGGAAATTAATTATGAACAAAATATCCGAATTCCCCCCCGTAATTCAGATTCTAGGGCTTTTTGCATGCCCAACCCTAATTAAAATTGTGTAAGAGGGTGAAACATTTCGATGTTTATATAGTTGGTGCCAAGGAAACGCCTTTTGGCGTTATAAGCTTTTTTCTGATCTCCGTTTTTTTATGTATGGATTCACACAACAGAATTGTTAACCCTTTCCGGCCCAAATTATTTTTTTGTGAAAAAAATATTATGTATGGTTTGATAATGGTTTATTAGAGATACTCGAAGAACATGAAACAAATTTCAAGATAAAAAAAACACAAGGATTATCCTGCAGGATGTGGTCACTCCACATAACCAGTAGGAACATATAACCAAACAATATAACCTATTTTGCGCAATATAACATGAAACAGTTTTTGTCATGTTTCAAACACAATTCTACTTTGCACGCTGAACATTTCTTACAAATCATAGAAGTCATCTGCATGAAGATTTTCTAAATATTCAGTTATTGGGTGGGTTCCCAACCCTCCCGGATTGCCCGGATGACTCCGGTAATAATGGTCAACCTCCCGACTTCCCGGGGTGACTAATTTCCCCAGTTTTTTAAAAATTATACGCAACCGCGCTCTACTAATCAAACTTCGATTTTTAATGGTTATGATTTTGTGGTAAAAAACTGTCAAATATTAGAAGCAGAGTATATATAAATTAAAAATAAATAAATGATTGACATTTTCTTCAACTACTAAACTCCTTAAAAAAATCTCCCGGGTTGGTCCTTACGAAAATTGGCAAGCCTATTCAGTAGGTAGGTACTCCAAACTTGCTTCCTCAGAACTAAAATAAGATAACACGATTACGTAAATGCCCAGTGGTCACTTCAGGAGACCCCGACAAAATTAGTAATTTCGAAAGAAAGGAAACATTTACGTTCAATATATTCATGAAAATGCATAAGTAAGATATAAGTAAATAACTTTGGAGCTATTTTTCCACCATTCATAAATAAAAATAACAAATTCACACAGTTTCAGCAGATCCTCTGAGTAGTGTCCAACTATAGTAAACAAATGCACGTTATACGCGCTTCGACTTATTTCGGTCTGTCTTCGATGAACACGTCAAATTTTGCTATGTTAGACAACCCACAAAACACACTGGTATACTGAAATAGCCAACGAGCAGTTTTACTCATGACTAACAAACTGTGGTCTTCCTAGCTAACCAGTTGCCCTGAAAGGGTTAAGGAGATATTTTTATGGAATATTTTAGTTATTATAGTTTTCTGATATTTTTTCTAATATAATCAGTTCATTGTAGGTATTGGAAAAATGAATAAAAATCTAAATTTTCAAGCTCAGTATGCATGAAAATATTATATGAGGTGGATTTTATCTTATTTCCCCATTTTCTAATTCAAATTTCAGGATCTTTCTGGATTTTACTTATATTGTAAGACAAGTTGTGAAGTGTAACTATTCACGAGTTACACACTCCTCAATGAAATCTTTAGATGTTTAGTAAAGTTTCATCAAATGTTCCTACTTTATTAACCTTTCTCAATCCTTCAACTCACAATAATCATGTTGAATATATATAGCTCAGTGTTGCCAATTTGGCATTATTATGGCTAAATTTGGCATATTTCTATGATGCTTAGCATGTTTTTAAACGATTTGGCATATTAGCATATTTTTTAGCATTTTTTCATCCAGTAAATCTGTGAGTGAATCAATTTATTCACTATCTAATTCGAAAAATACTGATTCTGGGGTCGCATAATCTTTTTTCCTAGCTATCGCCGTTGCTTCTGTCTATGATTTTGTCTATGCTCGAAGGGAACTTTACTGACAGCGTTGCCGTTTGTTAGATAATTATCGAATTATAACACAATTTCTCCTCAACATTTTTCTTACAAATAATTCTAACATGATAGATCATTTGAAAATATTTTTAAACTAGAGATTGTTGACATCCATGTTTACAAATCCATACCATGATTTTTATTAAATTGGATTTTTCCGCGGTCATCCGGTCATCAAAGAACATTTTATCTTTATATGATTACGGAATTTCCAACATATGGGATAAGGAGAAATAGGAATATATATATATATATATATATATATATATATATATATATATATATATATAATTATATATATATATATATATATATATATATACCTACTGGAAAGGGCGGAAATATTTCTACTTTGGACTTTAATTGCCATCTGTAGTATATATTGCATTCTTTCTATGTCAGCTATCAGTTTTAATTTGATTATTATGAGCAAAGCAGCTATTGTGTACATTTTCGAAGTGTTTTTAGTTGTCCGGTTGTAACATAATTATTCTTTCATGAATTAAAATAAATTCTTTCAGAATGTGTTTTTTTTATGTGTGTATTTAATTATTTATTGTGAACGGCTTTTTTGCATTGTTAGTCTTAGTTGTTTGTGAATTTTTGTGTTTATACAAAAAGTATAATCAAAATTATCGAACAGAATGGAACAGCATGCACGTCATCAGATGAACCTATATCTTCACCAGTGAATGAAAGCTTGTTAATTGACTAGGATATTGATATTTTGTTCAATTAAAATAAAAAACTATCCTTTTGGCATTTTTTTCTAGCATTTTTTAAGTATTCTCCCAAATGTTTAGCATATTTTTCAGAATATTTAGCGTTAAACTTGGCAAATGAGTTGGCAACACTGATAAAGCTACAGTTCCACCGGAGGAACATTGTGGAACATTTTTGTTGCTATTGCGTGTTTCCGAAAATGTTCCAAAATGTTCTTGAAAGTTTCTTTATATTTCGGCAACAAATGTTGACTGTTTCTACTTGTAACCCTTCAAGCTACGATTCCACCAGAGAAACATTTTTGTTGCTGTTGCGTGTTTCCGTAAATGTTCCAAAATGTTCCTTCAATTTTCTTTGTTTCGGCAACAAATGTTGACTGTTGCTACTTGTCGCCAATTTCCATTTTGAGCGGTAAACTTCTAAAGAAAATAGGAAACATATGTAAACAAATCCGTGTTGCTATCGCAGTGGAAACGTATCGAGAACGCAACTGGTAAACATTCGTGTCGCAGATTTTCAGTGTGCAGTGAAGTACGAAAACGAATAAATATGTAGCTCTGTTTCTACCGGAGGAATATTGAAAAATACTTTTTTTGTTGTTGCTTGTTTCCGTTTATGTTCCAAATTGTTCCTAAATGTTCCTTATAATTTCTTTATGTTTCGACAACAAATCTTGATTGTTTATACTAAATAATATGCAACTATTTACAATTTCAGTTGCTTCAGTGGAAACAAGAAGTTTACGTATGTTACCATAAGTTTTTACCCTTGGCAACAAGGAGAAACATTCAGCAACAAAATGTTCCTCCGGTGGAACTGTAGCTTAAGATTTTCTTCATTTACTTATTTGAGAGTGTATTGGATGGAACTTTCAACTGAATATTCCGTTAAGATATCAAAATACATGCGAAGTCTTAAGGCACTGTTATACCGAAGAACATTGAGAAACATTTTGTTGCTAAATGTTTTTTCTTGTTGCCATGAGTACAATTGTTGCCGAAACATAGAAGAAATTTTAAGGATCACTTAGGAACATTTACGGAAACAAAGAACAGCAACAAAAATGTTTCACAATATTCCTTAATGTTTCTCCATTGGAACAGTGCCTTTACAGCTCTATAGTGCTATTAAGAATTTTAACGTTGTTACCTATATCTACAAAAGGATGACAATTACAAAACAAGTAAGAATTTGGATCGGTTAGATTTGGGATTTTTTCAAAATTTCATATGAGGCCATCCAAAAATTACGTTACAGCTTAAGGGTTGAAAAGGGGCTTAATTAACACATTGCGTGCCACCGTTGTAATCGAGAAAACAGTCCAAGAGACCAAACCACATTTTAGTAATATTTATATGTATAAGCTAAAATAAATATTTTTCCTGAAAGTTTTAGTTTTTTTTTCTGTAGTATTTCCGTCTCTCATATATGAGCGACGTGGCCCTGTAGAAAAAAATGCGCGATGTTTAAGCTGCTGGCCATATCTCTCAAATATGATCGACGCGTATTTTTCAGTGTTTTCTCTTTTCTTGAAGATTTGACTATTGAAAATTGAACGGATTATCTTGCGTCGCAATTGTAATCGAATTTATCTGCAATATTTTTATGTTTGTGTATTTTCTATTATCCTATCATCAAATTTTTTTCGGAGTATCAGACCCTACAGACAATTTCGTTCTCTTGTATATTTTATAGTTTTATGTTTATCTATAGTACATTTCATTGTATCACCATGTTTATTACGGATTATTAGAACCTACAGTCTAATACCTCTGTCACAAGAAAAAATTCGTTGCAGGTGTTCCTTGTGTTATGCGAAAATTCAGAAGGAATCAGGACGAACACTTGCAATATCGAAAGCCAAGCCAAATTGACTCACAATTATTGTGACAAGTGCCCTGGACAGTCGCAAATGTGTGCGTTATGTTTTAATGTATATATATGTTAAAAAAATTTGTTGCTTCGTTTTGTTAAGTTCTGAACATAAGAGATTTCAAAATGAGTTTTGTGTTGATATTTTTTGTTAATTTCTAAAAATAATCTTTTTCAGAATGTGTTGATATTTCGTAAATTAAATATTTTTTTAATTTTTTTGTGTTAAATATATCTTTCCGATTTTTCTCAAATCAAAACGCATATTATACTTTGCCTAGAGGCCACGGTCATAATTTTCCATAAGAAATACACGGTAGCGGGTGATTTATTTGATATAGGTACATGGTCTAACAGTGAGAGATGTGAGTCTCTCAAAAATGAGAGACGGCCCTCTGCGACATTTGGGTGTCTCTCATATATAAGCCACGTGGCACGCAATGTGTTAAGGGGGTTAATTCGTAACTTATGGATGGCCTCTATTAAACGAAATCACCAGGTAAAAATATTCAATTGGAAAATCCTTTAAATATATTCTTTATACTCACGTGACGTTTAAACTCACAAGTACATCGTTCTTCAAAATTTGTGATTTTATTTACATCCGCTCCCATATCTTCAGGTAAGAAATTTTTTATACTATATTAGACACTTATAACTGAAAACTCAGAATCTTTAATGAAACGCAAAACAAATCTGATTCTATCAAGCTCCAAAATCGTTGAAAATGAGAAAACTTGAAAATTCAAAAATTTCTACCTGATCCAACTCTGGAATGATGCCTTTTCTCCGTGAACATTTTCGAGTTTCTTCAGTTTCGACTTCTTCAGCATGTAGTCGATAGCATTCTCCAAATTCTCAGTACCGGCAAACCGATTACCGAATTTATCAACGAAATTCGCCAGCTCATTGTATGTGCTGCTTTTGAAACATCCGCTCACTGTTTCCTTGATTATTCTGTTTACAATCGGCTGGTACGAAGCAATTTCGTTTTTCAAAGAGTCACTAATATAACTTTGGCAATCCAATACTTCATTGTTGACACAATTGGAACATATTCCTTCGATTAGGAACAATAATATTAAATTTGATCGCAACATCTATTCGTAGAGCTCATACACACTGAATGGAAATTATTCAATGGAAGTGTGTCGTAGTACAGCGATTTACGCATTGTATTCGTGAATTATCGACACACTTATATACAGATGTTGACACTGAATATATATCAGCTTCTCTACTGATGGACAGGCGAGTTATTTGAATCGGAACATTTCTGGCTAGTTAGCGGAGTGTTATATTTCGCTTCAAGCGCTTGATAAGTCCCGGCTTCAAACCCCGGCGTCGCCTAGCCTGCCATGTGTTTTTTTCAAATTTTTTTTATGGAGGTGGTAATTAACAGCTTGCAAACTTATAAATACTGAACCAGTCTTAACCCAACCTCACCCCCTCTCCTCCATAAATCAGCCGGTTACACCCATACTTAATGCACCTGTACATACAGATGTATTCTGTGATTTGACTGAAGGAGTTCTTGTCCATAACTCAAACAGCCCGTCTCCCTCACTTATACCTGAGGGAGGAATGAAACAGGTGGACTTTACTTTTTTCGCTCTAATAACTTTTTTGTCGTTCAAATGTTCAATTCTTCGAGATGTGTATATTTGAAATCATGATTTCCAATACTCTCCTGTTTATTAAGTAATCTATTCTGAATTATTATGTTCTTGTTAGCTTTTAATGGGTATTCTTGAGTGAAAATTTTGAACATTATATAATTTCTTGCATTTAGGCTTCGAAAGGGATACTATAAGCTACTTCTGTTAACTTTTATTACTAGTTTTAGATGATTTTTTCGTCTTTTATTCATTTGCAACAGATTATGTATTAAGTTGACCTTATATTAGATTTTTGAAATGTGTTTCGTCCTTTGAATGACAAGTTTTTCTGGATATTTGAAATTAAAATCAAGATTTTCAATATTCTTTTGTTTATACAGTGTTTTTATATGTTTTGGTATACTTGTTTACTTTTATTTGATCTTCTTATGTTTGAGAGGTAAGGCATGTTCCTGTTATTATTGAAAGCTATAACTTATAGGAGGTTTTTCTGAAGAAAGAGTCAGACTTTTTATAGAATAAAGTTCTGTTTGTATATTTCATTCTGTATTATTTGTATAAAGACTTGGTTCTTTCAGGAATAGCTTGAAAGTCTTATTATTGATTCATTATTTTTCGATGCTTCTCATGTCAGTGTTTGTCCATTCTATTATGAGATATATATCGAATGAAGTAGTTGATATAGATTTTATATTAAATTGTGTTCTATTTCATACATATATATATATATATATATATATATATATATATATATATATATATATATATATATATATATATATATATATATATATATATATATATATATATATTTAATATATATATATATATATATATATATATATATATATATAATGTACATTCAATTCTATAATTCTTAAATTACTCTTCACTAAAACTCATATAGTAGGTACCAGTGGCGTAGATAGGGGGGGGGATCAAGGGGATCAATCCCCCCCATGAGCCTAAGAAAATTATGATAGAATTGAATCAGTCTTCTTATCTACGTATTTAAGTATACATGAAATTCATTAAGCACTAGGACCTCTTTGGGCATAATGTGTGTACAATTATAGAAAAATCATCTAGATATGTTTTTGTGACGGCTGTAAATTGAGTATTGTATAATTTCCGAGCTTCGAGAGGCAAAATTATTAAAAAACATTATAATAAATCAATAAATTTAATCGTTCTTCTAATTTTGGGTAACTAGTAGTTTTGAGTATATTTTATTCAATGTTTAATTAATGAGTTTAAACGGTATCTATGAGCAGAACGCGTGTTTAAAAAAGTTCAAATGTCTCTAATGGACAATTTTTATTTCTAAAGAAGAAGTCAACCAAAATCTCCTCGTACTTCTTCTCTTTCTAAATTTTATACTACACTATTAAACAAAACTACTCGAGCTTCTGTTTAATACTGTAGTAGTATATATAAATCTCGAGCAGTTTTGTTTAATAGTGTAGTATAAAATTGAAAAAAAAAAGAAGTGCGAAGAGGTTTCGGTTGACTTCTTAGTTCGCAAATAAAATTTTCCATTACATCTATTTGAGCACTTTTAAACATGTTTTTTGGTCCTAGTAATCGATTAAACTTCTTGTTCACATTCGAGAAGCGTAACTTCTACTCATAGAAGATTTTCATTCAATATTTAATATTAAATATTTGGTAATGTAGAGTATCAAAATATGTGCGAGTAGTGTCGACAGTGCGCGAAAAATCAATCCGTCTCCGAAAAACCGAGTGCGGTTCGGTTAGTGCGCGAAACGTCAGCATCTATTGTATCTATTGTCAACCATTTGTAAATTTATATATAATAAGTTAAGAATTTCAGTACATTGCGTGGGTAAAGGTTTTCTGTGGTTTCCCTTACCATCTAATGTCAGTTGAAATATATTGACCTTGGACCGAATGGCACGTAATTAGCAAAAAAGTCGGCCGCAGCCGCATTCCCCGATAGGAAAATTAGGATTTTTATTAATATTGTAAATGTTAGAGAATTAATTAAGTAAAGCCAGGGTTGAAGAAGGTTGCAAAACCTTATAACTTCCCACAATAAAATATTTAGCTAGATAACAAAAATGTACCCCATCCCCCCAGAAATTTTTGAATAAACGTATTTTCATTCATTCATTCATTCATTCATTCATTCGTATCAAAATATGAGCTTCTTAAAAAATAGGACTAAATCTTGGCTTTGGTTGTGAATTTATTCACTCCTTAATATTCTAAAGTTAATAAAAATTGCCGAGTCAGTAAAAGTTTCGTGTGATGGTTTTCTGGAATTCTGCATCATGGATCTTGAAAGAATATTCACTAATCATGAGAATATATTAAAGGATTTTCGGTACTTTTCAAGAATGATTTATACGAAATTGACAAAGCAGCTGATAAATTCATCAAAACTGACGAGTTTTATCAAAAATTTCTTACTGCCTTACTGTCGAAAGTGTGGAAAAAATATTTAATTCGTAGGGGCGATATTAGGCCTAAAAGTTCATTAATAGAGCTAGATGATTGCCTAGAATTTTTTTTTCCGAATATCAATATCAGCTGCGTTGCCGGTATCGACGTTTGAAGAGAATAAAAACAATTCAAAGGAGCACGATAAAAGAAATGAATTTGTTATGACCCTTCTGACTATATGAAATTTATTGCAAATTGAAAACTCATGGTATATAAAAAATATTTAATTCGTAGAGGCAATATTAGGCCTAAAAGTTCATTCAAAGAGCTAGATGATTGCCTAGAAATTTTTTTTCCGAATATCACTATCAGCTACGTTGCCGGTATCGACGTTTGAAGAGAATAAAAACGATTCAAAGGAGCACGATAAAAGAAGTGAGTTTGTTATGACCCTTCTGACTATATGAAATTAATTGCAAATTAAAAACTCATGGTTATCTCATTTTTTGTTATTGAATGGTTTGGCTGCTCTGGAAATTCATCATGACATTGGAATCATAGCTAACGAAGTCATAATAGCCCAGTCAACAAAGGCCCGAAAACATGAAACTTAGAAACATATTATAATTGATTTTGACGGATATCCTGAAGAGCCTACTACCAAGAATGAAGAGCTAAACTGAAGCGTATCAAGCCATTCATCTTGCGCTATCGCGTTCGAGAGAAACGCTGTTTGTGTTACAGCAAAAGAGGACTTTTTGGGGAATAAGAATAATGAAGAGAACTTGTTGCTTGTTCTGGTGTCAGAACTTCAAACTCGTGGTATGTGGGTAATAACAAAAGAAAAAGATGCCGCTGTAGATATTGCAATGACAGCTATAAACCAAATCAACATTACTTCTATTGTTGTAGTTGTGGGCTCAGATACAGATCTAATAACATTGTCAAAAATATTCAACTTTGAACAATGCCCGATATAACAGATTTACAACTTCGATAAAGAAGAGTACACTGAGATGTCACTTTGACCTGGCAAAACTGCCACCAACCTCTGACGCGTGTCATCGACATTCACTAAGAGTTTTTTTACAAGTACATAGTTGGTTAGGAAATAAACTTCCGCCACAGAGTGGGGATGAAAAACAAAAACTCTAGAAAACAAAAAGATTGAAAAAAACACTGAAACCGGTCACAACATCAAAACCATTTGCCCCAGATGATATTTTGCATCAACTGTCTTGTGCTTGCAAACGAGGACGTGGAAGATATTGTGGGTGCAGGAGAGCCAACATAGTTTGTTCTGGAATGTGTGAGAATTGTAATGGGTTGTCATGTTCAAACTCGCCGATTTCTTCGATGAGATTCAGATCCAAGTTCAATAGAATAAAGACTTATATATTGTAAATAGCATACTACATACTTTTCATTAAATTTCTATATTAAAATTTATGAACTGTCTGTTATAAAAACTAAGAATTTTAATAATGAAGAAGGATATATTTTTACTATAGTTTAGTGCTGGGTTGATGGTCCGTGATGATGTTAAAGCTGTCACCTTGTGGTTAACAGCTGCCGATTTTGCCATAATAAGACACGGCAGATCCATAGGTGGTGGATATTGGAAGAACGTAAATCAAATAAAATCGTTAGGGAATTTCTTGCCCCCGAACCAAAATTGGCATAAGCAATAGATGACTTCATATTTCGTTTATTTCAATACACTACGACTGATCAACGAAATAGTCAGCCGCCCGTAATCGCAGCTAAAAATTGCTGCATCCTCCCCTCTACTGTGCCAGCCCGCGCGGGAATAAGGAAACCTTCACACAAATAAATTAACAATTAAATAATCTACCATTTTCAATTGAGGTTTTTTCCGGTAATATGATATCCAAAAAGCCTTTACGCAAAAATATGAAGTGTTAGAGTTAAAAAATTGTTTCTGTCGCGCATTCACATTCATTTATGAGAAAACTATCAGGTTTAACGTAAAAAGACGACCATTATTGTAGCTCATGTTATAACAAACACAACGAAAAAACATTCATTTTAATTCGATTATTAGTATCGTAGATTTAGGACTTTCCGCAGTTATTGACGTTTTCATTCTTTGAGAGGGGGTAGGGGGTGAAGCTCCAAGGGGATTTTAGGGGACTTTCGTGAAAATGATCCTCTGGTAGTGGTTTATCAATGGGAAAAAATTCAGCTTCACGCTAATTTTTTTCCCATCAAAACCTTTATTGAATGGGCTATAAACGAATTGTCAATAAAAAGGCGAAGCCTCAATTTTCTGCTCTAATTTTCCCAAAAAAGTTCTCAAAGATGTAAGAATCCAATTTGATATAATTTTTTTTACTAATTTTCAATTAATTTTTTCCAATTCAATTTATTTCAACGTCAGTATTTAAATTAATTTTTCTACTTATTTTGCACTATTTGCATGATTATTTATCAACAAAAATAGAACTTCAGTGGAAAATTTCATACTAAGTCATATCCCCCCCCATCGCAAAAAGCTATCTACGCCACTGGTAGGTACATGAAGTACCTACCATACACAAACACTGATGGCTCTTATTTTTTGAAAGAAGTGAATGTTGAATGAATTCTAAAAATTACTTATAATAAAACTGAAAATATTTGTGATGTCAAAATATTTCATCATTCGTACAATCTCTTCTTATGCTACCAAAGTTCAACAATTTCGAGTTTTATGGTATTGTTTCAGTTTCAGAAAACACTCAGTAGGTATTTCAAATACATACAACCTACCTATGACCATAATTCCAATAGATAGGACATGATTCATTAAGGATATGTTCATTAACAATGGCTAGTAATAAAGTTAATAAGATACGAGATTTCAAGTTAAAGTATTAATTTTGAAACATATAACTGAACGACTAATAAAAACACTGGAACTTATTCAAAAAGTGTTTATGGAAACTATATTCATCAAGGATATTGAAAAAATATTGATATCCTGCCAGACATTGGAAGAAGTTACAACCCAGATACATAAAACATGTGAATCAACAAAAAACGTTGAATTGTAATATAGTTTATGATAAGAAACAAAATTCTTTATGACCTGAATTTCTTATGAGTACAAATACCTAGCAATTCTTATGCTGCAAAACTGATACCATCATATTTAAGTACGGATCTAGGTACCAAAGAGAATATATATTTTTCGCCAACCGTCCGGAAGATTTTCACTTCCTGGACGCTTTTTCTTAGAGACAGTATTATTTCTCCGATCTACTTTCTAGTCTAGTGCTGGAGAAATTACATAAATCTGCTGATAAGCATACTGAAGAAATGATAGCAAACCAAATTGAAATTAAAATATTTGACATTCTGCTTATTTTCAAAAATATGCTTGGTTATATATAGTATATATATATAGAATATAATAATAGGGGAAGGTTGCCAGGATTGGACCTTCTCCTCGATTGGACCACCCCCTGTTCTAAAGCCTACGTCATCTGCTACTTTTTAATAACGATCATAGGTGTCGCTGCTAACAATATAATGTTCAAATACAACCGCTTTCATTTCCGCTGTTGATATTTAGATGTCAATCCGTCAAAATAGATTTTATGAAACTGTGTTATAGTTTTGTTTCACCTTAGCGAAGAGAATTCTAAAGTTAAAAGTAAGTATATCATAAGCAAGAATTTTTTTGTCAGTAAAGCATATGTTAGGGTAAATATCTACAATTTTTTACGCATGTTTTTTGACATTTTAATATTCATTACAAATTGGACCACCTTTTGTTGCCACAAATGGACCGGTCCAATTGAAGAGACTGGACCAGTGCAATCGAGAAAATAATTATTTTTTTCAGGATGGACGGTCGAAGAGTTGAATTTATCGATAAATGCCTATGTAAAGGGTGAGTTAGCCCTAAATGCCAGTGCTAAAACCTTCAATATACCAAAAGCTACACTTAAAAAGCATTTGGAATCAAAAAATAATATTGTTAATAAATAGGATATACCATCAACAAGAAGTTTCAGGAAGAGGAAAGCTGGTTTTGCATTTTGTGTAGGATAAGTTCCAAACAAGACATGATTCAGTGTCAAGAATGTGAAAAGTGGGTACGTACATGCCGTCTGCGGTAATGTAAACCCCCTCAGAAAGTTTTATTTTTATCCTTACTGCCTTAAATTAGAAGGATATGATTGAACCTGTTTTGATTATTATGAAAATAAACTGTTTCTTCCTGAATTTTCATTACTAACAGTGTTAGAGAATGTGTGGTCCATTTGAGGAACCAGTGGTTCAATCAAGGCAACATGTTTCCACAAATGGACCACTTGCAAGGGTTGAGAAAAACTGGTTTTTCCCTAAACTGACCGGTTCGAAAAAGGTTCTCCACAATTATAAAGCGGCGGGATATATATACCAATGCCATACAACTCTTAATGTGACCAAAAAAAGAAATTCTTGTCTGTAATCAACTAAAAACATAAAAGTGGTCCAATCCCGGCAACCTTCCCCTATAGTAAAGAAATCAATAGCAGTGAGAATATCCACTAATTTATAAGGGAACCAGACAAAGGAACCTAACTACTGCTAAAGGTGATTTTAAAAAATTAGGTAGCCACAATAACCCTACCTTCATGTTCTGATTTCAACAATAATCATTTAAGTATAATAAGTATTCCATAAAATTTAATATCAATATTAATATATTAATGAATCAGAACTTTCAAAATTTCATTCTACAAATAAATATGATGTAGATACGTGTTTAAACGATTTTTTGGACTACTCCTTCAAAAAAAGACAAAACGATGAATTTATTCTTTTGCATTATACAACTAACACTATAAATCAACTTTATGTGTAGTTGCCTGCAAAAACAAGCTTAAAGTAGTAAAACTGATATTATACTAAGCCCCAAAAACATGAGTCCAAATGGTTTCTCCATATATAGTCAAAAAATATTTCCATATTCCCAGTATTATATAAATTAATTTAAATTGCTATAATAGTTTCATAAAAATGTATATTAAAATTGTCTAGTATTAAATTACATCAGTATTTCTAGTTATTATATTTGAATCTCACCTAATCCAAGTTTCCACTGGAACTTCCTCCCCGTGTACATTTTCGAGATCCTTGGCTATCGAGATGTTCAGTATATAGTCAATTGCGTTCTCCAGATTTTCGCTACCAGCAATTCGGTTTCCAAATTTGTCAATAAAAGTTGATAATTCATCATAAGTTCCACCTTTACTTTTTTCAAGTACTGCATTGAATATAATATTCACTGTACGCTCATACGAAGCTATTTCTTGCTTTAAAGAATCTGTCAAATATGTATCACAATTTGGCGTTTCACTATTGCCTTTTGATAGTATTAATACTGTGGCTATAACACCCAATATGAGAATTACTGCTGCTATTATCAAAATTATTTTTGTCTTCTTGGATATCATTTCAATTGTAAAACATTCGCATGGAAGCAGTTTAGTTACTGTGGAAAAGATTCATATTCAAATGAATTTAATTCTCAAAGTTAAATATAAGTAAATAATACAATCGACACATCGTTATTTGATTAAGAACAATGCGCAATGTTGTTATACTGAACAGCATATCTTTTAGTTTATAAACTGATATATTCGAACGTCTTCTTGAGTCATTACCAAATAGCTGAAAAGAAAATGGAAAATTTGGTACACTGAAAATCTATTTCAACGTACAAAATCGGAGATGCCTGATTGAGTCCCAAAATTTATAATCCGTCTTAATGATAGCCGAACTGAGTCCCGGAGTTAGGTAAATTGAGTCCCGGGCCTACCTGAGCTTGCACAGCAGGGGTTCGTAATCTGTTCGTAGAATATTAAAACTGAAATTCATATTATATCATATAATTTTATACAATTCACAAATATTTACAATAATATACCTATACCTAATAACATGCTAAATATTCGTTTATTTAATTATTCTAAATTTTTCTCCTACAATTTTAAGAAATTCAAATTTCTGAAATTCTGAAATATAATTATCTACCAGATAGTCCGCAAATTCCACAACTTTAGAATTCTGTGGTTGTATTGAAGATAAATCTTCATCAAAACAATCTCCTACATCTTCTGGGTTGAGAAATGGCATTGCAAAGCAGTACGTTCAATATTTACCCACGTTGCTTTCTTTGTCTTTGTATAAGGATGATAAGCCTAGTGCTTGAATTTTGCGCCACCTTGAAAATTTTTTAAAATTTATTTCATCTAAGATTTGCAAAATATTTAATGTCAAATAAAAGTACTTACCAAGACTCTCCTAAATGAAAATGGCAGCCCTTCAATGAAACATCACTCCAAACCTCAGTAACACTTTGATGAATTGCTTCTTCAAAATCAGCAAATACTTTTCGTAAAGTAAGTATTTTATTGCATTTGCCAATTTCTTCAACCAGATGTTTCAGTGCCAGTGTGTATGTATTTTTTTGGCAATTTAGGCAAAACAGATCGTCGAGCATTATACATATTTTTTCTGACCAATCTCACATCCTCGGTTGTCAAGGTATTAATATCGCCATTTCGTAACTCCTTATGTATAATTTTCATCGGGCGTTCACTAACATCTTCTATGGTCTTTCGCTTTAAAGAGTTACTTAAAATTTTGCGATTAAGTACCTCTTCGTTTACTGTATGGTTGTGGTTATCCATAATTTCTGTTACTATGTTGTCAGCACCTTCAGTTTTTAAAAATGCCTTGCATTTTTCTTTTGTCTGTGCACAACAAATCCAACGGTTGGCATTATTCTTAACATCTTATGGAAACGATATTTGAAGCCATCCAACACAATCAGTTGTTTCCCTCTTTCACTTAGTACAACTCTCACAGAACTCATTTTGACAAACTAACTAACACCGAATAGGTAGGTACAAATTAAACAAACTATATTAAACATTTTGTAGAAAACCCTTTTTATATATGATATCCATAGATGTCTAACCAATGAAATCCTTCATTCATAGGTAATAAAAATATTATTTGGTATAGAGATTTAAAAAGTAATTAGGAATTCCCGAAATATGCATATCAGGAGGATTAGAAGGATTAGAAAGATTTAAGTGACCCGGGACTCAATTGGACCATCTAAATTTCTTGACCCTTCTTAATTCAGGTAAACGGGACTCAATTTACCTTTGCCCTACAAAATATCATAAAAAATATTTTAGGATACTATCCCATTCTCCAATAATAATATTATGAATAATCATCAGCTTGTAAATGGAATAGTAGGTATTAGGACATATATATATATATATATATATATATATATATATATATATATATATATATATATATATATATATATATATATATGTCCGGAATACCTACTATTCCATTTACAAGCTGATGATTATTCATAATATTATTATTATTATTATTATTATTATATATATATATATATATATATATATATATTATAATATTTGCAGAAATTTTCAATATTAATATACTTTTTTTTTAAGACTGCAATCTATTCCAACTTCAATTCAATTTTAAGTAGTGAGTCAAATTTTGTGCATGATAACAATATGTTTTAAAAGCTAATATTTTCGATACACGTATTGATATTTTTCTCTCCGACAGCATCCAATGATGTGGAGAGTAAGTAAAATGTTAAATAGAGTTAATAGTTTCTTTCAAAGTAGAAATACATTCAGTTGCTTTCTACATTGCATTCAGAAGATACATAGATGCATTCCTGCAGTTAATCTTAGAGAGTAATTGACGAGGTGCTATCTATTGGATGAGTTCCAAATAAGGTATGTCGATAACAATATAATTTCAAGCTACCGCGAAATAATCATTAAATTTTCATAACAAGTGGTATATAAATAACGATTGAATCATTATTGTAGTTCCTAACTTCACCATTTTTTCATAATTTGTATGGTTACGGAGATTGAATTCTAGCACATCACTTGGTTAAACATCATAAAGAATAAAGTTTAAACTTTAGAATAATGGTATTTTTGGAGTTTTGGACTGGTTTTCTGATTATTTAACTGATCGAAAACAAATATCTAAAATAAATGATGTATACTCTAAGGCTATGGTTAATGGATAAGGAGTTCCTCAAGGTAGCGTTTTAGGACCTCTTTTGTTTTTATTATATATTAATGATATTGACTTGTATCATGGCTGTGATTTCTTGAATCTCTCTGCGGATGACTTCCTGCTCTCATCTTCTCATGCTGATTTAAATACGGCTGTTGATAGAATGAATGTTTTACTTCAAAAAATTTCTTCTTACTTGAGTGCAAATAAGTTGAAATTGAATGTTCTGAAAACTAAAGCAATGATCTTAACAACTAGGTATAAATTAATGAGTATTGATGTGGATCAAATTGGTATTAATATAGATGACCAAAAGATAGAAATAGTAAAAGAATTTAAATATTTGGGTTTTGTATTGGATAGCTGTTTAACATTCAACTCTCATTTTTCTTATGTTTCACGAAAGATTTCGAAGAAACTTTATTTTTTCTCTCGTATTGCGGGAAATCTGTCTTCATTTTCACGATTAACTATATATAACACCATCATTCAGCCACATTTCGATTATTGTGCCACTCTTATGTACTGTTTTGACCTTAGTAACTTGACTGCTCTATACAAAGACTACAAAATAGAGGAATGAGGGTTATTCTGGGATGTAATCGATATACTGGTATTAAGTTAATGCTTGGGAATTTGAATTGGCTATCAATTGTTGAAAGACTATTTAAAATTACAATGATTTTTATATATAAAGTCTTGAATAATTTACTCCCAAGATATTTAGATGAGTTTATAACATATAGGTCTCAGGTTCACACTCAGAATACAAGACACTATACTGATTGCCATTTACCCAGATATAACCTGAATTGTTCGATGAGGTCTTTATTTTATAGAGGTCTTAAAGAATTTAATGCATTACCTGTTGGAATAAGGGATTCAGCATCACTTGGCGTTTTTAAGAGAGAAATCATAAAGTATATCTGGTCATGTTGAACTGCTTGTGAACATGTAGATGTGTGAGAAATGCCAATTTTGTTTTCTATATTGGAATTTTTGTTTTGTTTGGATATTGTATATGGATTGAATTTGTAATATAATCCTGAAATATCGTTATTTTCTTTGGTTCGTATGCGTATACAATTTGTTTAAGTATTTATGTATCATTAAATTTAAAATTTAATTCATTTGTATATTTGGATGTAACCTATTAATGAATAAACATTATTATTATTATTATTATAAAACACACTTGGCTTAAGTTTCACTATACAAAAATATTTAAGTACTGTATTTGGCAGTAAAGGATACTTGACATGTTTCAAGTTATGAACTCATTATCAAGACTGACCACAGGAGAGTATTACATCTTATTTTATAAAACAGACAAAAGCAAAGGTGATACCTGAAAGTTAATTTGTTCGTTTACTATTATGGGCGGAACTTATTTCGAAAACTTCAAGAAGCTTAAGGCGCTTTCCTCTGTTACCTGAATGCAACAATTGGGTTTTGTTGAAATCCAGGAAATGATTAATGACCTTCTTTAAAATCTCGAAATAATTTCCGCCCATAATAGTAAATTACCCCTTGTAAACGAACAAATTGATTTTCTGGTATCACCTTTGCTTTTGTCTGGTCTAAAATAAGATGTAATACTCTCTTGTAGACAGTCTTATAGATAATGAGTTCATAACTCGAAACATGTTAACTATCCTTTACTGCGAAATACAGTACCTAAATATTTTTGTCCACGACTGTACTATAAATCATTCATTATACGTGTGCTTCCTGAAGTATAATTATACCTATTATTCACTACTATTGATTAATGGTTTATTATACACTGCATGACGTCACACTCAAAACGTATGTCCAAACTTGAGACTATCATTCACATCGTTAGGATAGTATTGTTATTAGATTTTTAGGTTTTATGTAACGAAGATAACTTTTAGGCAAATTATTAAACTAATATTTAATATAATGCCGAACTTATTGAATATTTACTCTAATAAATTATCTATTTCATTTTTATCAGAGTGAAAGAAAGGAATGGAATCGATGTCAAGTGAAATAGTTGACGTTTACGTGAGTATGCAGTTTTCAGTGAACACAGAAAATGTCAACACTTTTGATAACTATTTTTATTGTTGAAAATGCAGATTATTACTAATTTTTCCGAGGAAGTCGTGGACAAAGTATAGTATTCTACTCGCACAAAATTACAATTTTTCACTCTGGTGAAAGCGACACTCGCTTGCAGCTCGTGTCGCAAACTTCACCCTCGTGAAAAATAGCAATCATTTTGTGCTCGTTGAATAATATACTATTATATAGTGAAACTTAAGTCAAGTGTGTATATGTCTTTCATTGAAATTTAAATTTGTGTATATGGCAAAGTCATAAATGAAAATGAATATTGATGAATGTCTTTCCATCTGATATAAAATTACAACTTCAAATCAACGTTTGATTGATATTTAAGGTCTCAAAGTAAGACATTTTAATGTAGAACAGAAACGATGCTTGTGATCAAGTAGATAATCATAATTAAATATAAAATGTAGAGAAAATATTAATGGAAAAATATTATTCAAAAGTTATTTACGTTATGATCGCCTTGTAACATTCAATTGAGGAAATGGTATGTATATATTATTACCTGAGTAACGAAATAAACAAAGTTTTCAACAAAAAATTTGGAAAGTACGAAAAAATAATAAAGAATCCTCTATGAATCATATTGAAAAAATTAGTGAGAATTTATATCATTGAAAAATATATGTACTATTCATTATTTATTCAAATATTTGAGATTTTCGTTCAGAATGGAATTATTTCCACAAAATTATCAATTTCGGAACGGAAAATTGACAGTTTCATTATACATACGCGCACACACACACACACACACATATATATATATATATATATATATATATATATATATATATATATATATTATTACAGACACAGTAGTTTATTATAGACAATGTCCATATATATACTTACTTTTTTCCAAGGACTTCAGTATCAACCAGCCACAACTAAGAAAAAAAAGCCCTCTTCTCTAAACCTGTTGGTTGATTATTGGAGAAACACTGTGCATTGACTTCCTCGCGACAACTAGTGGAAAAGGACCGCAAACAAAAAAAAACTCGAACAAAATGTATCCTACTTGATGGCAACAAAAGAGTTTTGGTTTTGTTTCAGTTTTGTTTTTGTTTTTCAGGTTCTAGAAAACACAAACACAACATAAACTCAACTGTCCGTTTAGTGGAAAACCGCCATTCAGAGAGTATTTGACGAGGTACTATCAATTTCATAACTTTCAAATGAGGTATGTCGATAACAATGTAATTTCAAGCTATACCGCAAAATAATTATAAACTTTTCATAACAAGTGGTAGGTATATAAATAACAACTGAAGCATTATTTTAATTCCTTATTTTACCATTTTTTTATAATTTGTATGGTTATCCCG